>BCLH01001634.1:19055-74789 GCA_001602315.1 Zoysia pacifica | reverse complement strand
ATACTTATGCATTTTACTACTCTAAATAATTCAGGTTAAGCTGTTTAGCACGGCGTCAATTCCTATGGGTTCGGCATTTCTAAGAAAAATCACATGCAACAAGTTGGGTCCCGGTGTCTATTCCAGTTGGTAATACATTGAAGCTTGCTGCAGTCAAGGCCTATATTACTGATCTCGAATTAGAATGAATACACTTTTTAAATTAATATGCCTTTCTAGGCCCCTTTTGGAAGCCATGAATTGATTGCTCTGTTTAAATTCTCTGTATGTTACTACCAAGACTCTGCAATGCTGAAATTATTCATCAAATCATTTTTTTTTTCATTTGCAGCGCTTGGAACTTCCATGCTACCTGGGCTTAGCAGATACAGTTAGCGCACATGGAATTTTCTTAGTCTGGGCCTCCCATTCATCGTTAAAATTTCATCATATGTTCTCTTTAAGTTTCTCATTAGACACCATTTACGCTGTGTTCGTTTGGTTGGTTCTTTCCTGTACTCATCATATCGATTCTCATGTGTATGTAAATTGCATCAATTAATTTATCCATGTATGACTAATCCTGCCTGTTACGAATCTGTTTGCAGGCAATTTCACAGGAATTTTACAAGAATTGCACCTCACCTAAGCATTAGAGCATTGTTGGGTATTGCCCAGTGATATGCCGAAAACAATTTATACTATGCTTGGTACAAGCGCATATGCAATTTTAATACTGACACCATCCACTAAAAGTTAGAGTGACAGCTTAGTTCTTTTTTCTTTTTTACTTTTGACAATCAACAGACTTTCAATTATCTTAACCTTCTAGTACTTTATAGTATTCAGAGCAACATGTTTCGGGATCAAAATCAAAATGTAAATTGTAGACAGTTAGAAAGAAAAAAAAAAGACTCCCATCAGAAAAGCTACAAGGAAGATTACATTTATCCAAACTAAGAATAAGTACTACCTCAAGTTACAAATTTTTTTTTTTGAACACGCATGCAAGAGAGCTCCGTATTATTTCATTAATAGAAGAAGAAGAGAAAGGACAAAGTACAAAGAACACCCATGAACTCAAACAACACTAAAAACACATGCGCGCCAATGACAGATACACGACCACGACCTGATCACGAAAACCACTAACGACTAATCGCCAACATCACGGCTGGCCAGCAAGTAGACTCCCTTAGCTCAGGCCATGCTCCAAAGTCTGGCTTCATCACCTGCCAGCAGCAAAACTGCAGGGAGGCTAGGTGATCCCTCAAGTTACATAATTCTTGACATTTTAGACAAGATTTAGGTCAAACATTGAAAATATAAAATACAAATAACTTTAAAATTTTTAAGTTTGAAAATGTGAAAATTATATAATTAGACTTAAAAATACTTTATTAAAATATACATATGTCACTTTTAAATAGAGAAACTTTTAGAAAAAAAATAGAAGTTAATGTTGCATTTTGAACGGGAGTATGTGCTGGAAATAGATTGTCTGAAAACAAAGTTTATATGTAAGTCAGCTACTGTCCAAGTAAATAAAAGTCTCAAGAATCTTTTGTATTTATTGTCTTTAAAAAAGAACAATTCAATAATAGCATGGCCTTTGACGTGATCAGCATGTACTTCCTTCAACTCTAAATTTTTGACAATTTGATCTTTAGGTACTTTGATCATTCATCTTATTAAATTTTTCTAAATATAAAATAAATTAACGATGTTTAAAACATCTCTTATAATAAAACTAATCACAACAATAAATAATATTTTTACAATTTTTTTAATAAGATAGAAAGTTAAATATGATATCTAAAGTGAAAAGTGTCAAAAATTTTAGGATGGATGTAGTAGTAAACTCATGTCCTATCTACGTGACTAAGACCTTGTTTGGAACAGAAATTTTATAAAAATTTCATAGGAATCAGTTCAATTTCATAGAAAAAAACACAGAAACAGAAAAATTTCCCATATTTCAAACGGGGCCTAAATGTTTAGCTTTTCAAATGGAGCTCTCTTCATGGTATTATAAAAAATTATTCGATTAGCAAAAAGTAACTAAAATTTACACTAAAAAATGGTGGAACAAGTCAAGCCGTAAAGCTGTTCGAAAAAAAAAAAGTCAAGCCGGAAAGCAACAGGGAATCCGTATTATTCCATGGCTAGTTAGCATATTCCCGCACGGCCGCACTCACGACCCCTTGCCTTTGCTTCTACCTCCAACGCAAACTTTTGTCCATGGATGTATCTGTACGGAGTATTGACTGGCCAGCCCTTCATTTAGTAACTCTAGGAGGGTTCGAAAGTTAAAACTGCTGCTGCAGCTGCGCACCTACACTATCAGACCCTGTGTAGTAGCGATTACGAGGCTGATTTTTACAAAAATATATTATAATCTTTATCAAACAAATTCATAAGTGATTATATCTATAATTACTTATAATTACTTTTACATTTTGTACTAAGCATCCATAAACTAAAAATTATAGCTTTTTACCCCTTATACTTTTCCATCACCTATAATTCATCCTATATAAATTATTCTACCAAACATTTTTGACATAAAAAAATGGATTACAAGTAAAAGTTGAATAATTAATTTTTATAAATAATCTTAAGTATAAGCTAGTTTTTTAATAATCATAATTCCTATCAAATGTGAGCCTAATTTTCACTGTAGATGAATCTAGCTACATTAAACACACGCAACGGCAGCCACGCCTTCTGAACATACACCCTTTACCAAATGGTTTTGAGATCAGCTGGTGTCTAAGTGATGGCTGACCTACACAATTGTAATTATCTTTGATGTTCTACTGACAACAGAAAGTGGGGACTGTGCTTCCATCTTTCGCTCCATGATGATTCAGGGCCTCTTGAATACTCCTTCATCTCAAATTCTGATCTAAAAGTAAAAAAATACCATTTGGAGGGAGTATTTTTTGGCCAGATATAAAGACGGAGGTGCCACTCTTAGATAGGGGCATATGTGTTTTTTCCATATGAAACCATAATCTATCAATTTCTAAAAATATCATTATAGTTGTGGATAAATGGAGGGAATGTTATAGCTCCATAAAATGGCAAATGTTGTTAACGTTGCATATTGGATACCAAAACATCAACATAGCCATATATTTTAGAGTAAAAACCTACGTTGGTGGTCCACCCGTGTATAATGTTGTATGTGTCCATAAACTTATAAGTTGTAATAATGAATCAATAATCCTGATATCATCTGGATCCAAATGTCTATTAGAACTAAGTGATGCCTTCAACAACACTCAGTAATTTATAAAGAACTTATTTAAATTAAAATATAGTAATATTAACCAAATAAAACTTTTATGGTCGTCTAATTGAGACTGGACAAAACAGTTACATGTACGCTGGTACTTGACACAAAAAATTCTTGGAATACCTATTGAGCATAGGGGAAATTAGTCCTGTAGTCCAAGTAAATTTAAAGATTAAATTTAAAACGGGCACAATCTAAGTCCTACAATATGCAGATGTAGTAAATGAATCTAACAGAACCTCTTAGTGCGTCAATATTATACTGAGTGTAGATTAGTTATCGGCAGAAAAGTACTTCACTCCTATAAATCTGCTTGTTGAGGAAATAAAACATACAATGAATCAAGGAAGTCAGCATTTTTTTTTCTCAAAAGACCTGCTATGTAGCATGCTGAATCTCCTACATGAGAGATTGTAGGAAAAATAACAAAGGCTACCAATTAAAGTTATACTTTCATCCTCAGTTTGTGTTAAAAAAGTTAACTACACTTCTAGGAAACTAGCAAGGTGAGATTAAATTCTCACCTCCTAGTGTCCAAAAGTACTCACTTGGCACCATCTGCTTAATCTCAATAAGAATGTCAATCAATAGTTTATGATAGTTTAAGGATGAAGCCTTTTCACTAGATCGAGTTGATTACATGGGACATCATACACACTTCATAAGGTAGGGATGAGAAGAATATTGATAGAGAAACAAGTCATATTCAATATACTCACCATGGAAATGATAGTTAATATTGTAGAGTCAGACGCTTGTGCCATCTTGCCTAGAGGCAACTTGAGGTCGACACTCTGAGTACACCAACCCCCCTCTGCCCCCTCCACATTAATGGTCGCCATGGGCAACCAAATGTTGTTGCCCATAATTTTGTCATTCTTGTGTTCTCCTCTTGTTGATAGTCCTCTTATAATCTTTTCTGCCCTTGCTATTGGAGGGGTGTTCGAAGAAGCTTAGGATAAATAAAAACAAGATGTGGTTAAATTCAATATCCCACCCCTCCAATCAAGTCTTCCCTTGTAAAAAGGGAGAGACAAGGTGCATGAGCCAAAGTGCTTAGCTCTTCCATGTTGGGGGAGCTTGGGCATCCATGATGCAAGAAAAAATAGTGGATGCCTAACCCTTCTGAGTTAGATCTCAATAGAAATCAATGGTCTCATTTATGTCTTCCTTAGTATTTACTAGCGCGGACTTGAGGGAGTGTAAGGTGATGATGAGGCATGAGACCTCTGCTACACGAGGTGCATGTGCTCACTAAGATGCAAGCTCCTTTGGACTTACAGTGATGAGTTGCGAACAATATCCTATTGTTCTCACTGTCTTCCTACGCAATGGTTGTATTGAGAGCTCTGCTCCTCATCTAGTAGCGGTCGAGGTGTGATATTGGTGGTCATAACTTCTCCTGCTTATTGATGTTGGGTCAAGTGTGATAGTCGTGGTAGTGTTATTGCCTTCTCTTGCTCATTAATGTTGGGTTAAATCTGATAGTCGTGATAGTGTTGTTAAAATCTATGTGCAACAAAAGTGCCATTGGAGGTTCGTACCGACGCACAATTCAATAGCTAGAACATTTTCTTTCTTTGAGCCATGATGCAATAGCGATGCCCACGGTGCACGTAAGATGGTCCGTCTTTGTGGATTCCTCTCTGTAAAGGATTTTAGAGAGCATCTTTTGGTACTAGATAGATAGTTTTATCAAGATGTTGCGAATCATAATTGTTGCATCTTTTAACTATGTACCATATGAGTTGTTTGAGAGATGAAGACTAATGAAGTGGTGTCACTCTATGGCGGTGGCTTGCACTAATAGCAAGTTCAAGTTTGGTACGGGAAGTGTGATTCTTTTAGGTAGGTGGTGTGTTGTCCATGTGTGCGATGTTTTACGATATTTTTGATATTTGATTTTTGACATTTGTGCTTGTGATGTATGTTGTATGTGTGCTTTTACATCAATGTCTTAAATGTCTCCTTATTTTCCCAATAGCTATGTAATATTATTTATTACTCAAGATAATATGATGAAGTACGTAATAATATCTTCAACAGTATTTAATAGCCCCACTAAATTAAGTCATTGAAAAAATGATAAAAAAACCTCATCCAACAGCTCACCTAAAGCCTCCTCCCAAATTGTTTGCCCTCCCCAATCTCCCTAAATCTAGGGACATTTAAGAATTTTCTAGGTTCCCAAACCCATCTCCCATGCAACTAACGAGGGATCGGCTGCTGATGTGACCTAATTTAAAATATAATAAGACATATTTAGAAAAACTGTTGGAGTATGTGATTAAAATAGAATTCAAATTTTTTGCTAGTTCCATAGGACATCTTTTAGGGTGTTTTCTTAGAACTATTGGAGATGCTTTAGGGTGCTCTCCCTCCAACTCATTAGGCTCCATTTGGAACCAAGAAAATCTCATCATTCCTATATTTTTTCTTGCGAAATTGAATTGGTTACTTTAAAATTATATGAAATTTCTGCATGACAAACGAGATCTTATAGGGCTCCAATAAAAAAATATAAAAATTATTTTTCATGCGAATTTTCTTTTAGTCTTCTCCATGAAATTAATGTGAATGAAACGGTACGCTTCTAAAAACAACATGTAGGATGCTGACTGGGATTCTTTTAGGGCTCCTTTGGAACACAGAATTTTCGTAAAAATTGTGTAACAACTTTACAGAAATTAATTCAAATTTTTTTTAAAAACACAGGAATAGGAAACCTTCACTCCAAAGGAGGCCTTAGTGATGCGGATCAAATTTAAATAACCTCCCCGGGGCCCCACCGGTCCAGCGAGGCCACAGCAACTGGCGGGTGTGCCGCTCGCTCTTTTTGCGCGTAGTACTCCCGACTGCCCTGTGACGGCACCGCCCCCTCTCTTCCGCAGCAGCAGCAGCCCGGCCCCGTTCCCCTTCTCCCACGGCACCTCCCACCTCACAGGCGCCGCCGTCGACCGGCGACATGGCCAGGACGGAGGGCCTTGTGCCCATCACGCGGGCCTACCTTGCCCGCTACTACGACAAGTACCCGCTGGCCCCGCTGCCCGACGCCGCCGTCGACCTCGCCGCTCGCCTCCGCGCCCTCTCCGCCGAGCTCGCCGCCGCCGTATCCCCCGCCACTCCCGGTGAGCACCTCCGGTGTAGATGTAGAGCGGCGATCCGCTGCTAGCTTGCTTCCCAACGCCGGCGCGTTAGGCCTTAGATCTCTCTGCACGATTCGAATTTGTGGGGATGGTAACTGTTTGAATGGTAGTTGGTTTCCCGTGTTGCTACTAGTTGCTTGCGGCGTCCTGGAAACTCGATGTTTTCTTCTAGAGGCGTGTAGCTTTGTGGAATCAGGTGGGGGCTTAGCGAGCCTTGTCGCTGAAATCAGCTAAATATTGCTTCTTTTGATTTTTTTTCAGTGTCAGTGTCCTTCTGCGTGCTTTTACCGAATTTTTATAAAAATTAAGTTGTTGACTTGAATGGATTTCTTAAAAAACGGTTACATCAAGAAACAGATGTTCCACTGTGCGGGAGAATGTCGTCTTCTTAGCAAAATGCCCGGGGCTATCTTACCCTCGGCAGATCGAGTTTTTCTGTTAGTAGCATGACTTGGGGACCCTTATGGTTTCAGTTGTCTGCTTTGACTGGGCAGCTTCAGCCTTCAATGTGCATTTGTATCTGATCCAAACTATTCTCTATTGAAACTTGCTTGTTCTGCCATGATCCAGCTGCTTAATGTGACAAAGAATCATGCATGCTGATTTAATAGTCATAGATCTGTAGTGTTTCGAACTTGCCTTTATCAAATTGGTGATTGAAATGAACTTAGTGTGTTTTTGGCCTTCCTTTATTGATTGAACTAACTAAAGCATTAGTTACCTCCATACTCCTCATGTTTGGTTCTGCCTGAGAAACGCTGCCTGAGCCAGCCAGGTGCATTGCATCCCAGGCTGAGGACATAGGAAAAAGGGCTCTAAGTGCTAGGCGAGCGGTAAGCCTCTGCCTAGAGATTTGACCGAAGCATGCTTAGGTGTTTTGTAATAATAATGAATTTAAAAAAAAAAGAAAAGAAAAAGAAAAAGAAGAAAAGCTACGATGGCTGCCATGTAGTGGCCCATTTGGCCCATGTCCTTCTCAGGTACTTTTGCTGGTCATCTCAACTCCACATTCACGACTAACAAATAGACCACCACCACCACATGCCGTGCCTGAATGCGCACAGCCACCACAATGCCCGAACACGCATTTGACGGTGGTGGCTTCGCTGCTGGCGCTTGCCTCTGCGGCTGCTTCGTCTTGCTTGATGCCGAACGTTGGAGGTGTGCAATGCGCTTGTAGACCCTGAAGCGGTGCGGCACCGTCCTGCTCAGCACTTAACGGTGCTGAAGCGGATGTGTAACTCCGCTTTTTTTTCCAAGATAAGGAAGTCCAATGTCTGGGGGTTTTGCCTGCATCATGAAGGTTTTTTGAGAAATCTAACAAAAGAAGCAACCATTATCAGTTTAGGAGATGATTTGGTCCTCATAATTGGGAGTTTGGCATGTAAAATGGTAGTACTTTTTATCGAGTAATCAATATATAGCTAAATTCTGAAAGGGGAGAAGTTGTCCTCTTGTGTTCTGTGGGTGTTATAAAACTCGATATTTTCTGGGACTACACGACTACATGGATAGTTTAAATTGTGTTCAGATGCTTTCTCTGTACTGCACAATGGTCGGTTCATGATGGAAATTACCTGTCACTATTGTTGTCTGAGAATTGATTGTGCACCAGCATAACACTAAGCATGTTACTGAAATATTGTACTATGACTGACTGAACCTTTATGGCTGAGAAAGGATTAACTAGAACCTTTAGGGAATGCTTTGAAGCAGCAACTACAAAGCCTTTAGGAGGGTGCGATAATATGGCTAACTTCGACTGGCTCCTGTCCAAATATAGCTCTTTGTTGATGTTCCGATCCTTCAGCCCTCTCTTAGACTCCACCCACATAAGGGACACTTTGAAAGTGCACACATTTTGGGAACAGGAACTACCAGAGAAGTAACATAATTATTTCCTGGGAAAGTAGGTTGGATAGTGCGAGCAGGACTTGCGACATATATTCTATGTACTTCTGAAATTTCAGGGCAAATATGTTGCCAGAAGCAGTCTCTTGAGCTTTAAATACTTTCTGAATCTTTTTTCGTTTTTAAAAAGGACATGTTTTCGACAAAATTTTTCCATCCGTTTTGCATGTGAAAGATGAGGAACGCTTGGAACTAGAAGCAGCTGGCATACCTGCCCACAAAATTGACGAGAATATGTGGAAGAACAGGGAACAAATGGAGGAAATTCTGTTCCTGCTCAATAATACCCGTCGTCCTGTTGCAGTGAGTTATCTCTTACCTTTATGCAAGTTCTGTGTTTTCTTTTGAAAGCTGATAGTTATCATCTACATGCAATCAGCTTCAACAGAAGTCCACTGCAGAAGGCGCTGAGATAGCTTCTGCACTTGATGATATTGAAACCAAATTGAAGGACATGTTGAATAAATTAGAACAGTTTCAGTTGAAGAATGCTGACAATGTTTTTAACACAGGTCGAATTCCTTACTGTGTCTTTTTTATTTCCTGTGACACATTGCATCCACATTTCTGTTGCATTTTACCCCTCCCCCTTCCATCACAGCAGCTTTGTTGCTAATGCCTAGGCGACACCATAACACATTTGTTTGTGATATGTGGACAACAAGTCTTGATCAGTGGCATATATTTATTTATAATATATGCAGTCATGACATACATGCCCCAAGATTTCCGTGGTACTCTAATCAGGCAACAGCGAGAACGCTCAGAGAGAAATAAGCAAGCAGAGGTTGATGCTTTAGTTTCCGCTGGTGGAAGCATTCGTGACCGATATGCTCTTCTATGGAAACAACAAATGGAAAGGTTGCTTAACTTCTTTCTCTATTTTACTTGTCTACCTACATTTGTTAACAGCAAATCTGTAATCCTTGTGTTCCATGATCAATTTGTAGGCGGGTGCAATTAGCACAGCTTGGTTCAGCAACAGGTGTATATAAGACTCTTGTTAGGTATTTGGTTGGTGTTCCACAGGTTAGTGAAATTGTTGGGTTTATCATCAATGTGTTGACCATGGGGTTTCTTTTTACTGCTCTATAGGTTGATCATTTTTCTAGTGATCACTGAAATGTTCATTATTTTCATATATCTTAATCAAAAGGATATGTCTGGGATATGATCAAATAGTGACATAACTTGTCATCCGGTTTCTTCTGCCACAGGTTTTATTAGACTTCATTCGGCAAATAAATGATGACAATGGGTATGTTTGTGTGTCTTCACATTAAAAGTCTGGTATCAACATGTATAAAACCCTGCATATTTGATATATTGTCATAAAGTAACGGGATGGATGAATGTAATGATGCAATTGCCTTATCCTTACATTTAGAATTTCCTTTCAGACCTATGGAAGAGCAAAGAGAACGTTATGGGCCAGCATTGTACACCCTTACAAAACTGGTGCTTGCTATTCGTCTTTACCTTCATGTCTCTTTGGCACGATATGCGCAGAGGAAAATGTGAGCAATTCTGCTAATAGGAGACATACATAAATTATTGTGGGCAGTAGTGCACATTAGATCTGTTTTTATCTGCAAGTTCATTCTAATTCTTAATAATCTTTTTTTTTAAATTACAGAGAGAAGGATGACATTACTGTGTTGCAGCAAGCTGTGGTGATCTATATAGAGGAATTCGAGAAGTTCCTTAAATTCATAGGGTAACAAAGAGATGAATTTTTTGTATACTGGGTTGTGTTGACAAGCAGGATACTTCAAGTAGTAAGATAGGCATTTCCCAAAAACGTACCTAGCTACCCTTCAGTTTGTTTTTCACCTTGTCTAGCTAGCTTCATATATTTGTTAGATACTCCCTCTAGTCACAAATTTGTGTCGTTTTAGACATCGACATGGTCACTAATAGACTATACTATGACCACTAATTACAAGGATGAAGTATTGGCATATAATGATGCTATGTAAGATTATTAAAGTAGCATCCATGAAAATATTAGGATACCATTTTTATTGAAGTTTTTTCTCAACCATTTTTAATAAAAGATTAAACAAAATGTTTCAAAGAGATTAATATTTACAATTGGGATGTGGTGGCTGCTCACAAAATGATACTTATGGGCAAAGGGAGCGGGGCGGGGGGTTTACAAACTTCCAATATTGATTTTTATTTTTTGGGCTATTTGCATCTATACCATCACTTTGAGTGTACTTCTCATCTATACCATCAAACTAGTCAATGACATGTGGGGTCTGGTCCTATATGTCATTGACCCAAGGTGGTGGTATAGATGGAAAGCGCAACTAAAGTGATGGTATAGATAGAATTATTACTTATTTTTTTTAACTGATGCAGTGAGGTCTTTGTGAACGCACCATTCTTTATATCCGCTGAGGATGCAGGTGCTGCAGATCCAAGGTACATTCCCTTAATCGGTATTCTCTTTCACCTTGCATTATTAAGTAATAGAGAACTTTGCTGACTTGAAACTGTTATTTTTCCTTTATGTGGTCCTTGGCTCTTTTGCTAGGAAAAGTGATGAATACAAAGAAATCATTATTCCAGCTGGAAAGACACATGAGGTACACGTCTAATTGGACTGAATTATTTCGCTATTTATTGGTTCGTAAGATAAATCTATCTCTGTATTGACATATGCATATCATTTACTATTTCTAACCTCAGGACAGTCATTTGGATTCTTTGTTATACTTGGATCTTCTTTATTTATTTATTTATTTTTATCATTTGTATTGATCAGGTTATTTTGAGTGTTGAAGCCGTAAATTCATACATCGCATGGGACTTCTCCTTAGTACAAGGGACCCTCAGTATGGTGCTGGTACTGTGCTAATTCCCTGCTCTCCAGAACATAAGATGATCTTAGTATCTACTTTTTTTTTTCTGATAAGAGAGAGAATGAGGAGCTTCAGTGTTTAGTTACTACCTGTTACTTTTGTTAGATTAATTCATATGAATTGCTATATTTATTGGTTTATACTTAAGGTATTACTTGTGAGAAATCAGATATCAAATTGGAATAAAAAATATGCTAAAGCTGAGAGCATTGGTATGAGCTGTGATTCACACTGTGGAGTCCTTAATATAACTCTGATAATATGACATAATCATGTACTTAAGCTACCAAATATAAATGCTTCATACTGCACAATACCTGTAGTTTCACAGAGGCTGTGCAGCTCTTAAAATGCTTCTATGCAATGTAGTATTTGGTAATTCTTTTAAGTGACGAATCTAATTGTGTTTGCAGGACATTGGCTTCCATGTAGAATACATTAGTCCTTCAGGGGAGAAAACAGTAAGTTTCTTAATTGCATGACCCCTTGATTATGATCTCAGTTCATAAATGTAACTGAATTTTAGTGATTATGTTCCATGTGTAGCTTTGTGATTCACATTTGATTGTTAATATACTAGAGAACAGACAAGAATGAATAACATCATGACTGAAGAGTGATAGGGCAAATAATCACTGCAAACTGAAAAGTCTTGTTAGTAGGAAAAACCCAAAGACAAATTTTTCGATGAAACCGTGCATGCACTCTGGATGAAATCTAAGCATTCTACATACTTGTCCAAGCAAAATTAGTAGAAATAAAGTTCTATGGGAGTAAGTTTGTTGTGGCACTGGCACAGGCGGGTGCGGGATTTGAGTGGAGAGAGAAGTAACAGATGTGCTTGTAAATTGGACCGCAATCGATGACGAGGCAGAGGTGATGTGTTCTTGTCACCGGGTAGAGAATTGTTCTCAGCCACCGTGACCGAAGAACAGGTAGCCCCAAAAGGGAGGTCTATTACTTATTTGATGAAAACTTACGAACTATCTAGCAGCAGCCTTTATAATCAGGCACTTTACAAGTTTAGAAACAAACTTCAGCAACTTAAATCAGCTGGGAACAGAATCATTAACAATCCTCTGAATTTCTAACTAAATGGAAACAAACTAACATCCCTGTTTTATTCCTTTTATCTCATCGTGGCTTCCTTAGCCACTTTGAGCTGCCGCATTTGAATTCTTGTTGCACTAACGGTATGTCTTGCCGATGAACTGAGTCAACCACATTACTCTCCTGCCTAACAAACTGCTCGTCCTCGAGCTATACTGAGGGATAAATGTGTCGATATTCTTCCATATTCTCCCAAGAGGCATCCGATGCAGAGCGGCCAACCCATTGTACCAAGAGCTCCCCTGTTCCCCTGTTCAAACAAGCTCGTATGACTTTGTTGGGCATTGGCACAACTCGGCCATGTAGCAACTCTGGAAAGGGCTCTACCACTGAAGGAGGGTCTTCTGGAACTGCTTTAATAGAGAAACGTGGAAAACATCATGTATTTGTGCCTTTGGTGGTAGCTGAAGGGACACTGAACCCACTTGGCCACTTGTTCTGTCACCTTATATGGTCCAAAGAATATAGGACCCAACTTGGATGTACTTGCACTTTTGATGCCAAATGTTGTTCTTGTTGTAGCCGTAACCAGCTCCAAGCTCCAACTTCAAATGAAACTTCTCTCTTGGACATATCCTGATATATCTTCATAGTATCTTGGGCTTCTAGTCTGTCATGAATCTCCACTAGGAACTCATCCCATTGTTTCAATTGCGGGTCTACTGCTGCCACCCTTGCGGAGCCTGAATGATAAGGAAGTAGTATCGGTGGCTTGACAACCTCCTTACTGATTGTCTTTGTGGATGAAACGCCGAGCTCGTGTGTAGCTTGAAACCAGCGTGACGAAATAGCTCTATCCAAAATTTGCTGGTGAAGAGAGTCTCTGTCAGCAATCGAGCATGGTACAACATTTAGACGAATGATGTTGTAGAATAATGCCCTTGCGACGGATGCCACTGTGTGCAGGTGGTCCAGCGTGATGAAGTGGTCGTACTTGGAGAAACGATCGACGACCGTGAACCCAACCGATTTGCCTCCTACCTTAGGAAAACCTTCAATGAAATCCATTGAAATATCACTCATCAGCAGAGGTTGTAGAAGTCCATCAGGATAGAGATGGTCGATCTTGTTCTGCTAGCAGACACTGCAACTTTTGACAAAGTCCAACACATACCTGTGAACTCTGGGGCTGTAGAATGTTGCCCGGATCCGGTGTAATGTCTTCTGAACACCTTCATGGCCTGCAGCGTTTGCTCCTACAGCCCTGCCGGCCTTATTGATGAGACTAGAGAAAGATGCGGCTGTTGAAAACCAACAAGCTATCCGTCTCTGTCAAGCCATCTGTTGTTGTCTCGTCACGCACTTTGGCACGAAGGGCGATCACCTGCGCATCAATTAGAGCCTCCTCTCATTGTATCAAACACTTGGACAATTGGTGTAGATAGAGCATGTACACCCAACTGTTCTTCGTCTCACCGAGAAAATGCATCCGCTAGTGTTCAATTCCCCTGGTCGGTACTCCACTGACAAATCATAGCCAAATAGTTTGCTTACCCATGGATGTTGCAGCACTGTGGACAATCATTTGTCAAGGATGAACTTGAGAGTATAGTGATTGGTGCGGCCTGTGAATGCTCGGCTCCAGAGGTACGGTCGCCAATGTTGTACTACCTTGACGAGGTTGATGAGCTCTCTCGCGTATGCTGGTGATTTGGTATGATGAGGGATGGCACAGCAAGAATGCTACTACGCCGTCACCTTGATGAAGCACTGCGCCAAACCCTACTCCCGACACCATGATTTCTTAGAAAAATCCAGCATTTGAAGCAGTGGCAGGCTCACTAGGACCTTGAATGATATGAATGCTTGCTCTATTGCCTCTGAACATGCGAAGGCTTCTTTCTTCAACAATGCCGTGAGTGGTGCTGCTGTGCATCATAGCCAGCAATAAACTTCCTGTAGTAGCTAATAACGCCTAGGAACCCGCACAATGCTTTGAGTGTTTTGGGTTGGGGCCATACCTTGTCTGCTGCAATTTTGATCGGGTCAACAGCCACACCTTTAGCCAAACTTAAATGCCCTAGATATGAGACTTGGTCTTCTCTAAATGAACACTTGGAGATTTTGAGAAATAAAACTTGTTATGTGGAATATATCATTGAAAAAATACCAAGACAAATTTCCAAATGAATTGCTTCAACACGTCATCCGACGAGCCTGGCTGGATCGGGGCGAGGGCGCGGCGGTGAGCAGGTGGGCGGGCCGGTGGAGCTCGGGTCGGTAGGAATGAGCCGGCGAGAAGGCTATCGAGCTGATCAGGCAAGTGGTATCGAGATCGGGTTGAACAAGCGACGAACCGTCAAGGCGCGAGTCGGGGCGACGATGCGAAAACTAGCGTCAATCCAGCGATGATGACATCGATCCAATGACAATGGGAACTCAGATCAATCAGCCGACAATGAATTTGGCAAGATCGTTGCATGAAGCGATGAAGAGGAGCCAATGAATAGGAAAAAGAAACCAATCTGCATTGGAAAACTGATGGCAACCGTTGTGAAAACCAACCGACAAGGATGAAGCCGACGGCTAGAATAGGGCCAAGGAAACCCTAAAACGTTGTAGGCTCTAATACCATGTTAGGAAAACTGAACTTTTATTCCTAGGGGGCCAATGTAATTAGGATACAGGTGGTGGTACAATATGCACAGATAAATACAAAAAACATAAACAAAATAACTAACTCTAGTCTATCTAGAATAACTAATTGTAGTCTATCCATATCTCTAGCAGTGGCTTCCTTAACCACTTTGACCTGCCACATTTGAATTCTTGTTGCGCCGACGGTGTATCTAGCCGATGCACAACATTGTTTTACTTTGAGAGTTGTCTACCCCTGATATGTGACATTGCTGACTGGTGTGTCTACTGTTAACTGCTTTAATCTTGTTTTACAAAAAAAAACATATTTATAGTTTTTGGATTTTTATGAGGTGATGTGATCATCTTCTTAAAAGATGGCTAATTTATCAAAAACATTTCATTGCTCCTTGCAGTTAATTCTTCCTTACAGGCGATATGAAGCTGATCAAGTAAGTTTACCTAATGATTATGGTCCTTTTTTTGTTTATATTCCTGTTTTCCATGTGTCAGGTTCATAAAATGTTTAGAAATATGGTCTTGAATGCTATAATTGATTTTAACTATTTTCTTGATTGAGATTGAGTATGGCATATGCAAGATGGCTTTGATATATGATATTTAAATTGATGGGACTTTAAGAATTCAGGGCTGCTTTGTTGCTGTCCGTGTAATCCTTCCCCATATCCCACCTTGTGCGGGAGCTTTCAGTACTGGGTCTGTCTTTTTCTTGTTGCTGCCTGGCATTCGCCATGTCACAACAAAGGCAGCCACCATAAAAATTCAGTTTTGTTAGAAGGTGAGCCCTGACGCAGGGTTTAAGCTGTTGCCTTATGACCATGAGGTCACGGGTTCGAGTTTTGGAAATAGCAAAAAAAAAAAAAACATCATGCAACAAAGTCATAATATATCACTATTTTGACATAATTCCGTGTTATAATAGATATCATTGGTCAACGTTGAAGACTTTGACTTTGACCAAGCCAAAAATGCTAACATTTGTGGAGGGAGAGAAGAGTGTGTTTTTAACTGTCCAACTGCAATTAGTTGATAACATTGAGTTGTGTCTAATACCCATGACTGTTGCTTGTGACTTTGAACAATTATGTTTCTTTACCCCATTAAGTCAAAGTTTTTCAAATCAATACTATTGTTGATCAAGTATTAGCACTTTAGCAGTCGATGGTTGAATCATTTTTGCCACTTCTGATGTATCACACACATTTTGTTTGTTCCATGCAGGGCAATTTTTGCACTATTTCAGCAGGATCATACAAACTTGTGTGGGATAACTCATATTCGTCTTTCTTCAAAAAGGTACTTCAAAAATGATGCCCTACATAAGCCACTTCATAATGTCTGCTCGGACCAGCTGAACAGAGGAATCTAATTAGCATGCCAAGGAAACATGTTTTGCTGCTCAGAGGAGCAAAAAATCCTGGTGTTTGGAACTGAATTGAATAAAGCTAAAACTTTCTAGGGAAATGAGAATTTCATTCATGATTGAGTGCTGAATGAACAAACATCAGTTGATGCGTGTTCTGATTTAACTGCTTAATCATGTAACCGCCACTGTCTACTGATGATTAATCTAATTTATCACTTTGCAGAGCCTCCGGTACAAGGTGGATTCCGTGCCACCGGTCATAGAGCCGGCCGTGCCCACTGCGGAGCCCTGAGGCCTGACTGTATCTGAGATGACAAGGGCTGGTGCATGAGAGCGAGTAGCCGTCTGGATGCATCAGAAGTCATCGTGTTGTAACCAATTCTTTGGCCTGACTGCGATATCGCATGGTTCCACAGAATTTATATACACACAGCTCATTTCCAGTGAGCGCAAGATATGTAATTTATGTACACAACATGGTTGCGGCCATTTGCTACTTACGAGTGCCCCACTTCTGTACAAGAAAATCATGTACCACTGTACCGTCAGCCCAAAGTTGACGTTCGGCTGTGGGTTGATAAAAGTACCAAATTAACGAATCTGATTCGTGATAGGAGTAACTAATAACTAGATGACTTTGCGGGACTTTATGAATGGTTGGATGGTTATATTAAGAATTCGTTGAATGTATAATTACTTGGTGTTATAAGAAAGATTTTTTAGAGGTATAAACAGAGGTTGTGACAGTAAAGTACATAAGCAAGGTGGTAGCAGGTACAAATTTAATAATAGAGACAGCAACTTCAGTAGGTACAGTTCTATTTAAAACAAATATTGATCAACATAGTATAAAAAAAGGAAGAAAGAAGGCCGCCTATATAATAACATTGTTGGGAATTTTAAAAAACAGAGTTGGGAGAATACAAATTGATAGCATGTGTTTTACCCAAGTACAATTTCAGTGGAGAAAAATGACTTGCAGGTGCCATACCTGTAGAAACTCTTCTCTGGACGAAACTGTCAATTCCTTGTGACACCCTTACTTCACTGTATATTTTGACTCCTGTGGTATAAGAACTTGAATGAGTTACTAAAGATTTTGATGAAAGGAGACTTCATACAGTACAAAATAAACAACACAGCGTTTGAATTAAGTAAATACAGTAGAATTTCAAACCACAAGGGAACAAACCGGCAGCTAGGAAGATGAACAGGAAGAAGGAAGGTGGCCTTCTGATGGATCGATTGCCCTCGGCTGGCAATAGTAACAGTGGTGGATAATGTCATTACCCTAATTAGTGTAACGGGTGGGGCCATAGTCGTGCCTGATTAACCGGCCATCAATATAGCCCAGTAATGGTGGCCAACATTTTAAAGTGCTGGCTTCATTTCGCGTGGGAGGCAGAACGCACGGACGAAGCGGGTGGTGGTGGGGACCGAGGATGTGATAAGGCAGGCGGCGGACGCGGCGTCGGCGTCGGAGGGTGGGCATGCGCGTGTCGGGGTAGACGAAAGGCAACAGGAGAGATGGTGCAGACCTGTTGGTGTTAGTCGCGCGGATTGAGAACAAAGGAGATAGACGGTACATATGACAATTGTTGCAAATTCAATAGTGAAAATAAAAACAATGATGTAGCTAACTGAGATTTAAGATTCTCTTTTTAGCGGTAGTGATTATATAGATTATCAATAAGAAAAAAATACTTTGATTTGGAAGTAGTTGCATTGAGGGATACAGAAATCATCAAATACCACTTGGAATTTCATCCCTTTGAAATCAAAGCTCAACAGGTTCGGGACATCACGCAGCTGAAAATTGCCTGAGGCTTTTTATCACTTGGTTGTCAGGTTGAGGTTAGATAGTAACCAGCGTATCGAGCTGCCACATAAGGTGTGATTGGATGGGTGTGTCAGTGTGTGCAGGCGGTAGTGTCCGGCTGTTTGCAGCTGGCCCGCACCGATCTCACCGAATGTAAAAGGCGCATACGTGCCTGGCTCCGAAGAAATGAATTTGAGTTATGTTTCACTGTGGCAAGACTCACCGTGTGCATGTTCACCTGCAATGATTAAGGATATTAATACATAATTAGTATCGTTTTAAATAATATTAATATATTTAAAATATTTTAAGATTTGATTAACATAATATAATATATTATATATATTCAGACAAAATTAATATTATTTAAATATTATGTTTACCTGCAATGATTAAGGATATTATTACATAATTAGTATTATTTTAAATAATATTAATATATTTAAAATATTTTAAGATTTGATTAACATAATATATTGTATATATTTAGACAAAATTAATATCATTTATATATTTATTTATTTTTTTAAAATTTTACATATTTAAATTTTCATACATATAACAAAACATCATCTTTTTTCAACCAAACTGATTAAATAGAACCAATCAAACAGCAACCATTGCATGTGCACAATCTAGCCCATCTGAGTCTAGCTGGATAGAATGGGCAACCAAACGGACCCATTTGTGGAAATCAAGGTGTCTGGGCGAACGTTGACTGGACAGCAAAGCTGATTTCAGCTTTTCATCTAACGCACAGTAAATGTTCATTGAACTAAATTGCGTTTTATCGGTGCCAAACTGTGTAGTGCCGATTGCATAAAAACACATGACAAGGTTCCACACATAATATTCAACGTCCCATTCACGATGAAAAAAATGCAGAGCTACTAGAATTGTCGAGCTGAATCTACAGAGTTGATTTACAGAAGAAAGCATTGATTTATTTACTGAATTGATCGGGAATCCATAGTTACTATTCTCTCTCAAGGCAAAAAGAACTGTCAGGTCCATGAAATTCTGTACTACGCACACATTACGCCATGCTATATCCTGCTATATCATCTGAACATATTTTACTACACTATAATCTCCTCGAAGCATGTACACATTTCTTTTCTGCTATATATCTTTACAGCTATCAGGTATCAAAGTGGTTTCCCAGCCTGTAACCTCCTGCTGCTCAAGGCTTCAAGCTGCCGTGAGAAGAAGGAAACACCCCGCTGTACTCAAAGGCTCTGCTGTTCAACGTGGTGGAGGATGTCGATGTCGAGGTACTGGAGTACGGGTACTGAGGCCCGACCTTCATCGTTTTTGAGTCGATGCTGAACGAAGAGCTCGTCGACATGGAGCCCGGTGTAAGTCCGTTGTCCTGCATTATCACCTCAATCTCCCTCACGATGCTGTTCATGGACGGCCGGTCAGTTGCTACCTCTTGGACGCATTGCAATGCCAGCTTTAGGAACCTTGGGAAGCCGAGGAGGCCACCCATTTTCTGAAGGACTGGATCCATCACATCCTTGAGCCCACAGTACATGTGATCTTCCATGTCCAGCGCCATTTTCACCTCACGGACAATGTACTTATTCTCATGTATTGGTGGCTTGGCCACTATGAGCTCGAGAAGTACCACCCCAAAGCTGTAGACATCGCTCTTTGCTGTGAGCTGCTGTGTCAGGTAGTACTCCGGGTCAAGGTAGCCCTGCATTCATGTAAAAGAATTCGGAAATGTTGACCAGTGAGTATGTTGTTAAGTTTGCACGAAACGGTGTATCATATTGTCTCGTTCAGTGATATATAGGGCAAGCTTACCAGTGTCCCCTTGACATTTGTACAGAGCTGGCCTTCCTCACTATCTGATACCAACAATGACAGACCAAAGTCCGCAACCTTTGCAGTCATCTTCTCATCAAGGAGAATGTTGGTGGACTTGACATCTCTGTGAATGATCGGAGGATTGGCATGATCATGGAGGTAAGCTAGCCCCCTAGCCGAATCCAGAGCAATCTTGAGCCTCCTGCTCCAGTCCAATTGTATTCCTTTCATGCCTATAGTAAACATTGTGATAAGCCCAAGCAGTTCACAGTTCACATATGGTTACCAAAAATTGCAGCAATTTTTACAGCCATCATCTATTGTATTATAATTGTATGTAACATCTAAATCAGATGGAAGAGCTTACCATATAAGGCCTCACTTAGTGTTCCATTTGATATGAACTCGTAAACAAGCATCCGTTCACCCTTCTCGAAGCAGAAACCAACTAGGCCAACCAAGTTCTTGTGATGAACCCTCGACAGGAGTTCTATTTCTGTCTTGAATTCAAGACCACCTTGCATAGACCCTTCCCTGGATCTCTTGATTGCTACTAACTGCCCATCAGGAAGTTTCCCCCTGTAAACCTGTTGTATTAGAACGAAAACGGTTATAGACCTGTATAAGGATGAGAGGTCAATTAATAACCACGGCACTTTCAGTTCAGAAAAGGATAATTTATGTACCGTTCCATATCCTCCTTCTCCAATTGCATTGATCTTACGGAAGTCATTGGTGTACGACTTTAGTTCTTCCATTGTGAAGAATTTAGCACTCTTCAGTTTTGGTGCCTCACCAATGTCTTCTCCCATTGACCCCCATGATGCTAAAAAATTGGTGAGGCATTAAAAGAAGTGACATTAGATGACAGCATAGCATACGAGTGAATCTCTTAAAGAATTAAGCATTACCAAAAGGGTCATTGATGGAGACAAGCTTCTGAGCCCGCTTCTTTTGTCGAACAGCATAAACTCCAATCAGGGCAAGTCCAACAACCAGAAGAACAGATGCAGTCACAACACCAATCAGCACAGATCGAGAAACTGCCACGCCAATAATAAAGTTTAAGCTTTGTACATTTGGTATCATCAGAAACAACACTGAAGAACTGACCATTTACCTTTGTCATGGAACGGATAAGGACGTGCTTTCACATAGTAAGGTCCAAAATACTCGGGTGGCTTGTAAGTCTGAAGAGTCAGATTGAAGCAATTCAACACCTGGAAGTAGCTGAATTTCTTCTGGTTCACAGGACATGCCCTGATCTCCACATTTAGGTATGCTTCATCGTTGGAGTATGGTACTAGGTATAGCTGGTTAGGAGTGCAGTTGTTCAATGTGCCCGAGAGGTTACGATGCAGCTCAGGAAGGTAGCTGATGACATCACCAAAGGAAGGAGCTCTGAAGACAATGGTTTCAATAAAAGGATTTGCACACGGGACACGAACGGTTGGAGTTGGAGTTTCAGTTTCAGTTTTCTGGCCCGTGCATGGCATTGTGTCTGACAGAAGAGAACCTTCACAAAGTGGGTTTCCTTCAAGCCTGAAGACACCAAGAAGAAACAAAACTTGTGAAGACACTCGAATTTGAGAAGAACACACTGGTAGTCAGGACATTAAGCATTGGAATGAGCTGTAATACCCACCTGAGATTTTGGTCTGTAGAGTTGTTGTAAACCGTAACTGAGGTGATTTTGTTGTTTCTGACATCGACAAGATCTAGTTTGTCACTAATGTTTTTTCCCATGTCAAGTGTGCCATTCAGTTGATTATCTCTCAGTACTCTGCAGTATTTTCAACATTAAACAAGTCTATTTTCCAGCAAAAATGTCAAAGCAGAAAGGTCCCATGATTTGTACATATGGTCTTACATATGTTGCAGATTAGGGAAGCTGAAAAGCTTCTGTGGCAGTTGTCCAGAAAGCCCAACTGACTGCATTGTACTGCACCAACAAAAGGATACTTCTGATCAAGCGAAATTGCCATTTTACTAAAAAGTTATCGATGAGTACTTTGACTTACAGGGTCATTATGTTCTTTAAATCTGAGATCCAGCTAGGAACTTCAGAAGGCACAAAGCTATTGTTACTGATATCCCTGTGAATAGTGACCTATAGCGTGTCAATCACAGTGAAAGAGCATTTGTACAAAAATTTAAAAATATGATCACACAACAAAATCTTACACATTCTCTAGCGAGGCCATTCCAGTCAAATTAGGTATCGGTCCACTTAGCACGTTGTTTGAAATCATCCTGGATGTTTTTGGGTAAATGTGATTGGTGCCACAACATGATGCTAATCTTAATTTGTAAAACTTTGAATTTAACAACTTACAGAACGTGCAGCTTAGTCAGGTTATTCAGATCAGGAACTCGACCCGTGAAGTTATTATTGTTTAGACGACTGTTATTCACAAAAACATTAATATAATCAGCTTCGTATGCACAAATTAACTTTGAGCCAATTGTAGACCAAGATACATGATGAACACTTACAGAACTTCAAGCGTTCGAATTACACCAACAGATGCTGGAATAGGTCCAGTAAGTCTATTTCTGTCAAAAAGTCTAGAAAACAGAACCCTTAGTTAAACAAGCCCTAATAATAATGAAAATACTAACTCATGGTGCTTACATATGCTTAAGACTCATGTTGGAGTTGAACAGAAAATCTGGGATAGAACCTTCCAGCATGTTGTCATTGAAATGGCTACAAAGAATGGATGAGACATACGAGTGAGTAGCAGCCTTGTAAGGATTATAAACAATGAGAATCAAGCTATTTCTAACACTTTACAAGTGTTCTGCCTTAAGAAGCTGATCCAATCCAGTGCCATTGTCCCTGGAGTTTGGGAGAGGTCCGCTCAACATGTTATTTGCAAGGTCTAGCCAGGTGACTTTGGAGAGCTTTCCTAACGAGGGTGGGATGCTGCCCGTGAATTTATTTGAGTTCAGAGCACTGGGTAAAAAGAAAAATTTAGTATCCAACTGATTTAGATGGAGTACTACATCTTAGTTATTCTAGCATTATTTTGATATGAAGAACAATAATGGCCTTACAGGAAGTTGAGTTGTGATAGGTTGCCCAGTTCGCTTGGAACAGGACCATTGAAACTGCACCCGATCAATACTCTACAAAAATTATTGGGTAAAAAGGATGTTCATCAGTAAGGTGTAAAACTATATATATAGTTAACAGGTAAGGTGCAGTGATCCCTTTGTTCAGTGATAAACTGTTGCAACTTACAAATACTCTAGTTTAACCAATTTCCCAATAGCTGCCGGCAGTGGGCCACTAAGATCTCTGTTCGAGGACAGATCCCTGTAATGCATTACCCCAGATGATGTGAGTGATTCACTATCCTGATAAAATATGGCTGCTTTATCACACAACGTTTGAGAGAAAACAAAGTTATATGACAACAAAACTTACAGGACCCTTAATTCAGTCAAGCTTCCTATTTCATCTCCGAGAGTGCCACTTATGCTCATACCGAATAAATTCCTGCAGTACAAAAGAGATTTAATGGGAAGCAATAACACAACTTTGGATGGGGTACCAACACTGCTGGGATTAGTTCGACTCACAGTGATGTGACCCTTGAATTGCGATCACACACAATTCCATCCCACTTTGCGCCACAAGGATCATTAGACTTTCCCCAGCTAGATGGCAAATCTTTCCATTTTTTCATCAATGATCTGAGAGCCGCCGCTGCAACAGAGAGGAGGGACAAGACAATGCAATCAGCCAACTTCTGCATAACTGATGTCATTAATAAATTGTGACAAGAATGAATTAAACAACTGGATTCAGTTGCGATGAAACATTTTGCAAATTTTATATATATGCTTCACTATCAAATATTTCCTCCGTAAAAGATTAAACCAGCTGCTCCCTCAACTCATAAATTGTTGACATCAAGACAACAATTTTATTAAATTTTGAACTAGATTTGTCACCTTAAAAACATCAATTTAAAAACACAGAGAGTAATTTATTATCAATGATCATGAAACTAAGATCCACAAGATTCATGATCTAGCATATATATGATATATATCAAATCGGAGTTGAACAAAAGCTAGCAGAAAATTTGCTATACATGATGCCTTTATCAGGACAAGAAATATTGGACAAACAAATAAGGAGGCGGTGAAGTTGAAGTCAATAATAACAGCATGGTTCCTTTAAGTTGAGCGATAAAAAAAGGCAACACAAGACATCCAATTCTGGTCCACTTGAGCACAACTTGCCCCCAAAACCCGAAGTGTGACAAACATCTGGACAACCTAAAATACTTGCAAATATGACAATCTTCTGCGCCTCTCCAAGAACTGCAGTTCGACACCAAACCCGTCGGAACCCCTCCAACTTCCTCTGCTACAACGGCAGGCCAAAACTCTACTTCACTTAAAACGAGAACAAGAACTACAAAAAGCTCACCATCTTGCGGATTTGTGTCGGCGGAGGCGATTCTTGCCCCGGCGACGCTCAAGACGACGAGCAGCAGCAAAAGAAGCCGCCGGTGCTGCCTCCCGCTAACCGCCATCCGCTCCTCCCCGCCTGAGCCAGAACTGCAACAACGCTCACCCGTGTCGACCTTCTCGCAGGCAGAAAAGGTCGCGCGTGCGGTGGAGGAAGAAGAAGAAGTAGAACTCTCTGCGCGAGCAGGGAGGCAGGAGGAAGAAGGCGAGAAGCGAAGCCCGGCGACGCGGCTGAAGCGGTCGTGCTCGTGCTGGCTGAAATAATGCACGCTTCCTGAACTTTTGGTGGCAGACTCGGTCAACGGACTGGAATTTCTTGTCCTGTATCACCTAGCTTGTTGCGTTTGACACTCTCCTTGACAATGATTCACTGTTAACGGCAGAATAGTAATTAAGGATGTGAAAAGAAATATAAGTGTTTCTTTTGTCCAAATGAAATATAATATCTTACGCTGTTGAGAGCCTGCACAGAGCAGCACTGACGTTTCATATATCACGTACTCACTTTGTTTTTAAATTGATATTACCGTTGAACATCAAACACTTCGTTTTATTTAAAAAATTAGTTTAAATATGTAAAAATTTAAGTTGTGATTCAAATAATTTTAATAATAAATCAAATTATTACAAAATATATACTTCTTCCGTCTCAATTACTTGTGATTTTAGAGTTTATAAGTTTTTTTCTTTTACTTATCATTCTCGCTTTCCAATACATCTTTTTCTATTCTTAATATATCCCTATCTCTGTCTCTCTCTTCCTCGTAGGCATCACACATTTTTCATCATTCTTAATCCATATACCCACACCTAAAACGATAACTAAATAAAGACAGAAAGAGTAATATTTATCCAAAAAATTTGAATAAAATGAATAGTCAAAATTAATATTAAAAGTCAACGGCGACATTAATTTAAAAACAGAAAGAGAGTACGCCGATTGCAATTTTCATGCCAAATTGGTGTACAGCACTGACACCTCAAGTTATTTGGTTTACCATTTCCTTTTGGCTTTGGTGAAAGGGTTTACCGTTTCTTGGGCAAAGGGGTTAAATAAATAGATAGATAAATGAACGCCTGGGTTTTCTGGGGCGATGCATTGGTAGAGGGAGCTCTAATATTATCCGGTGAGTAAACAACACGTCGCAACCATATGTGATGATGCAGTCAAACATGGCTGGCAATTTGATACTCCTAGAGAGCATTGCTTGGGGTACCCGCGCTCATGCACCAGGGACAACACTACCTGCAATTCGTTTTCAATGGACTCTCAGAACATTCATGACCCTTGACCAATAATAATATTGGACAATTGTTATTTAGTATAAGTCTATAGTTATCGAGACAGGATAAATATCACATCGATTTACCCAAACAATATTTTACAAGCCACAGAAGTTGAGTTGACTTTTAATGCAAAAGGAAAAACAGATGGAAGTTTTTACTGGTGCAAACTTTCACCAAGCTTCCTAAATTTCACCAAAACTAAGGATTCTTTTCGTTTATATATAGAAGTAAAAAATTATGGTGTTGTCTTCTTGTGCCTGTCTTGCAACTAATATCGATGCGCGAGTTGAATATCACAGAACTTCACGCCATGGAAAAATCAGATAATGATGATAACGTTGATTTTCATACATTTATCTCAAGCGAATATTATAACATTCTAGTATAAGAACTTTGTACAACCGATTCCATTGATTCATAGAGGCGATGAACTAGGATTTTGAGGATCAGCTTTGTGTTACATGTCAGGCTAGGATGCTAACGACAATATTATTTTGAAATACTGCACCAGACAATATGTATCCTTATCTTGCTTCATGCGTTAGATCAAGAACTAATTTCTCGTAATAAAAATTAGTGCTTCTTGTTAGACCTTATATTTAACGTTGTGAAGATCGAGTGCCAACAAGTACACATGGCTAGACTTAGGTGGTATATATATGATGAAAATAAAAGGCTAATCACTAAAACTTAGATTTTCCCCCCCTATTGTCAGTGCACTCGAGAGCTCCAACGCAGCTTCCCCCTTGTGTACACGGACTCCACGTCGGGGTGGCCGTAGCAAAGCTACCCGCAAATTATTCATGTGTGCCCAGCCCACCCAACCGCGTTAATTAACAGTTTGGTGCAGGTCTCTTTCAGAGTATATGTACTTTATGCTTATGCATGACAACGTCCATCGTGGTCTGTCCCGTTCGCTCCTTTCAGCATCTTAATTTCTTGGAAGCCACCGCTTGAATCCAACCGGAAATATCTCAATCCCGTGGAATCCAGAACAAGTGGTCAGTTTTCAAAACACTCTCTTCAGTTTTAAACTATTAATACTATTAACTTTTAACATCAATTTTAACTATTTGTTTTATTCAAAAAATTTGTTTCAATGTGTAAAATTATTAGTTGTGGTTTAAATTTTACTAGCGATAAATCAAATAATAACAAATTTTGAACAAATTTTTTGAATAAGACGAATGATCAAAATTGATGTTAGAAGTCAACGGTGTTAATAATTTAAAATCAGAGAGAGTAGATTAGTATATGATACATCTTACCAACCTTCATAGTATTTTTCAAACTATAGCAACTTTTTTCACCCTTGTTATGGCAAAGGCATACTCATTGTGTTTTTAAGTGTCATGTCAGGATAAGATCTCTAATTTTAAAATAAATTTGATTTATTATCATAACAATAGTTATTTAAAAAATAAAAAAAGTACTGTATACTGTAGCCATCGTACTTTATAGTAGTACTTTTTCTGATTTAAAATATAAGCATTTCTAAGTTTAGATAAAATTAAAATCTTTTAACTTCTACAATAATATTTAAAAAATTAAATAATTTTCAATATAAAAATATAATTTTATGCAAATTTATTTAAAGATAAATTAAAAAATATAATTTTTATATGATAAAACATTATTACTTATATATTATTAGTGATTAAATTGATAAAAATTTGACTTAGATTAAACTTAAAAATACTTATATTTTGAAACGAAGTGAGTATTTTCTAAGAGCCGCGTGAAAACGCCGCCTGTTACAATAGGAACACACGTTTCGACGAGTTGCTTTCGTTGCTACGCTTATGTGGTCAGCAGGGAGCAGGTAAACTGAAATATTCAGAATAGTATTTCTATTCCGGCGACGACCGAAGGATTCATGGAAGCAGTCGCTGCGTCCACGTCAGAGTAAAACATGGCTACGGGTCAGATGATTATTCTACTACCTTAATAATAGATTAGGGCTCTTTCAAATGCAGGATTTTCACAGAAATTTTACAGTAATTTTACAGAAAAAATACAGAAAACAAATTTTTTTTCTTCAATCCAAAGTAGCCCTTATTCCTTCAGTGCTATATCGCAATTCGCCTGCATCCCTTTATTTGCAATCATTTATCCCATGGGTTACAAATTCTTAACCTTATAGAGTACTGTAATTATTCACAAATCGGATCATTTATAACATGCGAAATGACGAATTTCCATATACCATCTGACTATTTTTCTTCTCCCATGACAGTGGGCCTGTGGCACCATTGGGCCATTGGGCCTGCAAGGATATTTGGCGCAAAGCTATGCAGCCATTGGGCCAATGTATTTTGCAAACAAACTGTAAGATGCACGAGCTTGAGCCCACGCGAACCAATTGTTTGCTTCCGGGTAAACACTAGAAACATGGGCGCGGCCTTTGCCGCGCCATCTCTTTCATCCAATGGAATGTATTTTCTTAGCTTAATGGTAAATAAGGAGTATTCTCTTGTATCTTTTTAGCTATATGATTTAGGTGAGGAAAGTATAATAATATGTTGATTTCTCGAATAGGAAATCAAAATTTATGGAGTATGTTCATTGAAAATAAGATTGGAGTCTTCGTGTTTAATGAGAAATAAAATACACAGCTGACATCACTAAGAGAGCCACCACAATTTTTCTTCTTCCCTCCCTCTATCAAGTTTCTGCAAAAACAACATTCAAAGCTATTAGTTGAGATTCGTGAAGAAGTTTAAATTATTAGTCCATTATAAATGCAAAAAAGGCATACTAAATCTCCAGCTAGCTGCAAGTTGCTGACAAAGATAAGATTCACATCAAAAAGTTTTTTTGTTATTTGGATATAACAAAAAATTTTGGATACAGCAACGCATACTAAGTCCCCAGCCTCAAGCACCTTGAGCGAGTGGTAAATTTAAAATCCATGTCAAGATAATCTACAAGTAAAAAGGGCATGTGATAGACACAACAATTTAACTGAATCCTGCATTCATGCTAAAAGTTTGAACACATCATGGATCAAGAAAACAATTCCTTTCCACTACAGTGTTGCAACAGATATCCGTTTAGAATCATTTTCAGTGTCTGGATAACAAGAGACTTATAATATAAATTAGCTAATCATTTTCAGCACAGCATGGATATAGAAAACAACTCCTGTCCCTGTGATGTTGCAACAAGGAACCAGATTGTGAATCACAATCATTTTCAGTGTCTAGAATATAAATGCACATAATCACTTTCACTAACTGACTTAGGATGATACACATTTTTCATTTATCCCCTGGATAGTCCCTTTTATTTTACTTAGGATGATGAAGTATTTAACGACATATACAGATATGATGAGGGGTCTCCTCTATAAGGAATGAAGATAATATTTGCTGTAAACCCCACTAACCATCCAGCCGAGGTCGTGCAGTGCAACAGGTCGAGAGCATCCAGCCGGGGGGCGTGCAGCAGAGAGCGCCTCCAGGAGGGACCCTGCGCCCATAAATATGGCAAATTCCACATGTCAATGTAAAATCAGGCTATTTGAATCCCTTAGAACCACTCATTTCTTTATTAAACACCTGATTCTCCCTTAGAACTATTTGAATCATAATTCACTATGTATTTGAGGTACACATGTGAAAAAGATTGACCAATTAACAGTTAATATTAGAACAGGCAAGGAATCAATTACATGAAAAATATTGGTCCACGAGAGGGACTAAAAAAATGTATCTGCAGCATATGGATCAAAGGGTGGCAAACATTTTAACTTTCTTAGAATATATAGGTTCCTGATAATAGCAAGGGAACAGATTCATGTCAGTTGTATTTTTCCTTTATAATCCTATTGGAGTTTCTATCTTTCCTTCTACTGATGTCAGTGAATTTAGCTATACTTAAAATCTAATATACAGAAATAGGTAGCAAGCATGTCCACTTTCTTGATCTGACAACTGCAACACACAAGCCCACGAATATAAAAAAATTATTTTTTCACCATCTTTGTTAAGGCAAGGTGAGTCTTCTTTATCATTTGATATGGTTGTGCTATTCAGAATTTAAACATTCAGGAGATGCCAACAGTTCTTCAGATTAAGAAAGAAAAAATATGGAAGTAAAAGGAAGGGTGTTTCAGTCCAGTGTTCTCCCTCAGTGCGTTAATACTAATGGCACTTGTGTACATGAACCGTGCTCGAAAGGACTGAGCAATAAAAGATCTAATAATAGTTATTTAAATTCACAATTTTAAGATGATTCATTACACCAAGCATATATGCCTTCAAAAAAACACTATGGATAATTTCTCACCAGCTTTATTTAAATATTGAAACTTCATGAAATTTAAAGCGAAAAGGAGCATGCCCATCCTTAGTTTACAATATATTCACCTCTGTTGCTCTAGAAAACAATAAGTTGTTATATTGCCCAAGATAAACTTAAGAAAACATTAGAACACAGTGAGGTTATTCTTTGAATATTTTTGGTTACATTTTAAATGATAAGCTATTATAGATAAATAGGACCCAATACTACTAAATTGAAAAGAAACTTATGCTACATTCAAATTTCATAAAAAATTTAAGGTGCACCAGGTTAAAAGTAGAGAAGTCACTTGACCTTTGTAATTTGATTATCAAAGTTTTCCCCTGCGTTGAGGCTACTGCATAACATACAAGCATAGAAGTGTGAACTGTGAAGAAGATAAGCAGCAGAAGGGAGAAGATTTGTACTGCCTAATCACGAATTCTCTTGGGCAATTAATCAAACAGTTGTAGGCAGCTGCTCCATATCCTAGACCAGAGCAGCAGGGCGGTATCCACACAGCTGGAGACGCAGAAAGTCAATAGCCAACAGCACAGGGAACAAAGGAAGGACCAAGAGAGCAGCTTGCTTGGTGTGCCTGACAAGATGGCTGATAATGGAAGAGGCATTAGAGGAGGGGCGGAGGGAAGAGGGGATTGTGATTGAAGAGGAATTAGACGATCTGTAGCAGCACGATTTAACCACTGTCCACTGATGGCCGGCCGACGGGCCGAGGCAGCGGCGGAGACCAGGTTGGGGTGGAGCCACTGGGTAATCGGCAGTCGAGGCGGAGCGAGGGCGGCCAGGGCTGGGACGGCGCCGGCCCGCCTGGGGAGGGGGTCGGTCTTATCCGGTGGAGGCCAGGGGTGGAGGTGCCGTGGGTGCCATAGGCGGGGAGGGTGGTGTGCTGGTCCTGGCGGAGGAGGCGGAGGGTCGGCGGCCGGCGGGGGCGCGGTCCGCCAGGGTGTTGCGGGCCGGCTCTGGGGTGGGGTGGGATGCGGGGACGGTCTGGATTTGCGCTTTGCGAGGATCGGACGGTTGAAATATTTAACGGCACGATCCCAGCCCGGGAAAATGTTCCAGGATTCGTATATTAAGCTGTACCAGAGGCTCAGCTCTCGATTTTAAAATTTTTGTCACTGACTGGTTGAAACTTGAACTCGTCGACTACAATAATGGGAGTAACGGGGATTAGTAGAGGGATTAGATTTAGAAAAAAAACAAAAAACACTTTCTTTCTACTCTTAAAAGTATAATTTTTCTTTTCTATATATACACCTGTTAAAATATTTCCGCTACTGAGATAAGTTACTCTCTCTGGTTTTAAAATATTAACACTATTAACTTTTAACGTCAACTTAACCATTCGTTTTATTCAAAAAATTTGTTCAAATATATAAAATTTTATTATTATTTAATTTATCACTAGTGAAATTTAAATTACAACTAATAATTTTATATATTAGAACAAAATTTTTAATAAAACATATAGTCAAAATTAATATTAAAAATCAATAGTGTTAATAATTTAAAATCAGAGAGAGTAAACTACATAAAAAAATACACAAAAAATTATCACTTTTTACGAATGAAACAAATAAAATCTACAATACCTAATAGATATCTCTTTCGAATCAACCCACAAACCGGAGCGGACCCACAGGGTACTGTAGGTGGGCCATGAAGTACTCTAGAATTTTGGCAAAAAAAAAAAAATGCAATCAGTTCAAATCCCCAAACGTTAGGGAGGCTAGGAGGTTGTTCCTGTTACGTGAGCCTGGAAGCCGTATCGATAAGTTTTAGTTAATTCCTTATTAATCGTAAAAAAAAACTTGTAGTTTCTTATCAATTATTTAAAATTGTGAATTTTTTTATCAATCTCTAATATTAATTTTATTTTTTTATTTGTCACTTTATACATTTGGAGTTCTGAAAAGATCTTTTTGTCTTTTTTTTAATTTTTACTAAATTTTATCATTACTCATTTTAATGGATATTGTTTGATTTTAAGGCATCTAAAATTTCACAAGAATTTTTTTTACTTATAATTCAAATTTAAATTTTAAAATTTAATTTGAACAATTTTATTTTCTTTTAAACTCGTAGGTTATAATGTGAATTTGTGAGATCAACATTGAAATGGGTAATAAAAAAACTTAGTAAAAAAATGATTGAGAGGGAAACAATTTTTTTTAACCTTCTAAAATGTATAAAAGTGGTGAATAAAAAAAAGTTTAATAAATAGTAGTTAATAAAAAAATTCAAAATTTTGAATGTTTAATAAAAAATTAAAAGTTTTTTTTTATGGCTGATAGGAATTGACTAGTCAGTTTTTCATTCGTGCCCCCAACTGCTCCTGCACCCGCGGCGCTGCTGACGAAACTGCAGACAGCGGCCGCAATCCTGTCCGTGAGTTTTCCACCTGCCATCCTACTACACTGCCGAGGTTTTACAAACCCAGTTTTCGGTGAGCCAAATAACCAATCAGTTAATCAATTTTGCTATAATGTTAGTTTCAAATCAAAGCTATATCTAAATTAAATCGAATTAGTTTGATCAAAAACCACAAAAACCCATCAGTTTGTACCCGCTTCCAAACCGTGTACACTGCTCCCTTCCTGCATGCGATCAATCCTTTCAGGCTGCGTGTGATCTGTATTTGTTATTTTAGGCTTATTGCTAATTATCTACTCACTTCGGTTTTAAATTATTGACACCGTTAACTTTTAACATCAATCTTAATCATTCGTTTTATTCAAAAAATTTATTTAAATGTGTAAAACTATTAATTATGCCTTAAATCCACTAATAATAAAGTAAATAATAGCAAAATTTTTCATATTCAAATAAATTTTTTGAATAAAACGGATGGTCAAATTTGATGTTAGAAATTAACGGTGTTAATATTTTAAAACCTGAGGGATTATATTCTTCCCTCCGTCCATATTTGTTGGGTGTATTAGAGAAACAAATTGTGAAAGATGGATGTATTTCGTTGATGCATTGGTCTACGCTACCGGCTGGCCGTTTGAGTCGTTTGAGCTAGGGCTGCATGCAAAAGAAGTTGGATCGCATGCAAGAGACACACATGTAGCAGAGTTGGTGGCTGGTCATGCACATGCAGAGTTAATTACCACCATAGTAATCACACGATAAACTGAAATGTTATCGGCCGTATGCAGTAAAAATGAATGACAGTTTTTTCATTTGGTCTTTGTGCCAAGGCCTAATATGCCCAAGATAAATGAATGGAGGGAGTATTAATGAATTGTAGAATGAAGTGGAACAACCACATTGCATTCCTTTACCAAAAACACGAAGCAAAAGTAAAAAAAAGGTTGCGGCAAAAAGGCAAACTCAAGAACAAGGTGCATCATCTTATGAGAAAATTGCTGAAAAAATTAATGAACCAGAACAACAAGAGCAATATGTCAGCACTGAATCTATATAATTCTTTTGCTGCTTATGATTCACGCAAAGTACTTATGCTTGCAGAATTTTATCCTAAGGACTTTTGAAATACTCAATTGATAAGGCTTCAATTTCAGCTTGATATTTTCATTGATGATATGAAGAAGGATGATAGATTCAGAGTTCTAAACAGTCTTGGTGAGCTTTCTATTATGTTGGCTGAAACAAATAAGCATGTTCTTTACGATTTGGTTTATACGCTTCTAAAATTAGCTTTGATCCTACTGGTGGCAGCGGCAAAAGTTGAAAGAGTTTTTCTGCATTGAATTTTGTGAAGGATAAGTTGAGAAATAGAATGGGTATGAATATTTGAATGATTGTTTGATCACGTTTGTTGAACGAGATATCTTCTCTAAGCGAGGATGACATAATTGATTCTTTCATGGCTATGCTGGAACCGTAAAGTGAAGAATCTCAATTAGTTTTATAATAATTTACTTTTAGATCATCGAACAACTAATACTAAATGACTGCCTACAAGGACCATTGTTAGTTAACCAAATAAACTACCCAAAATAAATATATAAGATAAAAAAAAAGTTGTTAGAAAACAAAATAAATTCATTTTGGGTCGCACGGTGAATCACTTTCGGCCGCTGCCATCCATTCACTAATTTATGGTGGAGAATAAGAAACTTCAAGTTTTAATATTAATATATTATTTTTTTAAGTTAATATTTTCTTTTAGACCGTAGCATTAGCATGGACATCAGGAATAGTCTTCAGTAAGTTAAGGAAGAATGATAGACGGTATGGCAAAACAAATTGCTTTCGAGGCGCAGGGTAAGCTCTGCCCGGGACAAATCTCCACTCTGCTCCACCAGTGGATGGACATGTGCATGGTGAAAGCCAAAATGTTATTGGAATGCTAGTCTGTCTAGAGAATATACTGTCTGAATAAGTAGGGTGTTTGGTAATCCTAATTATTTTCAGTGGATTGTCCTGAGTAGTAAATTGACTTGAATACTCCTGAGGTGTATGATAGTCATTTTGATGCTGAAGAGGAGGAGAATTATAATCTGATGATACATTGTGTTGCTGAATATGATTGCATTAGAATATGCTTAAGAAGAATTAAAGTTCATAAATTTAATTAAATATCACTAGAAGTCCAAATACAATAGTGATGACCTTAAAAAAGGCTCACGACACCATATCTGTAGCAATGGAATCACACAGCACACTGATATCTATATCATTTACTGACACAGTCCCATCATCTATGCTAGGTTGGGTTGGATGATCTTCGTCAACCGTGATATCTGATTCAAAATATGTGTCCTGTAAATCGTGATCTCTAATGAAATTATGAAGGACCATATCGTGATCTCTAATGAATTATGAAGGACCATACAAGCAACTATAATTTTAAATTGTTTGTGAATAAGATAGCTATGCAAGTTCAAGAGAATGCGCACTTCATCTTTAAAACTCTAAAATGACCGCTCAATCACATTTCTAAGAGATGAATGCACATGATTAAACACTTCTTTCAATCCAACTGGTTGGTGACATGTTGCCATTGAGAGATATGATACCTCTGTCCTTTGTACGGTGCACGAAACCCTTTTCTATTAGGTAGCCAAAGTCAACAAGATAATAATTAACTGCATATTATTTTAAATATTATAATAAAATCATTAAAGATTCATAGTATAACAAGAGAACATAACTTGTTCTGATCATCCGGATGATGTGGAAACAAGTCCTTATATGTGAGAAGCATATCTAGTAAAACACAAGTGTTATGAACAGAACCAAGACAACCAGTAACAACAAGTGTGAATCTCATAGCAAAGTCTCAAACAGTCATGACATTTTGTGAAGGATAACCATGGCGGACTATATATTTTGGTTGTTCACTTAATGGCACAGTTACTTGTATGTGCGTACCATCTATTGCACCTATGCAATCTCTAAAATGATGTCAGAACCTAGCTTCATGTAGCTTAGGATGAACCACACCAAATTGAGGATTTTTGGGTCTAACAATATCAAAAGCCAATCGCATGATAGAATAAAGCACATCTGAAAACATCCTACTGATAGTTTCTAATGAGTGTTAAAACTTATTCTTGCATTGTCGAAAAGACTGAGGTGCACCACAAGCCCAGAGAAACATCCCTATTCTTTACTAGAAAATCTCCTGCTTGATCTCACTCCATAATCTTGCACCAATGTGTTATGAAGGTGTAAGAGAACCGACCTTCTCATTTGAAACATGTTAAAACACTCAATAGGATCTTGTAAAGTTAACTCCACCCACTGAATTCTAGTCATAATAGGAATTGGATTTGGAATTGGTTGCTTACTATCATAGGAACCCATCCAATCCAAAGCAAGCATGGCCACCATGAAATCATCATAATCATCATCATCTTCAAAATTCATAGCGGCCAGCAGGGTTGGGGTGTTGGGGCAGCAGGGTCAAGGTGTCGGTGCGGCGTCGTCGGGGCAAAAAGGCAGTGGGGGAAAGGCATCGGCCGGCGGCTTCTACCGGCATGATAGGATGGAGCTCCTAGCAAGGTGGTGATGTGTACGTTGTTCCCGATTTACTTTAGTCCTGGTAACTCTCGATTTGATGGAGATGCGACACACAATCGATCCGGCCTCAAATCAACACGATTCGAATCTCGCAATCGCAGCACCACTTCTCCTCTGGTTATCAACCGTGCAAACATGATTAACCTCACCAAAAATGCTAATCCTAGCATGCGAATCAAAAAACACAAGCAAAAACAAAGAAGAACACAACTCAATTGTGAAATCTAAATTAAATCACGAAGTTGAAAAACCAACAAACCGTCAAACGGTGAAATTGTTTGATAACAGATGAAACTAAGCAAAAACCTATCTCTAATGATGTGGCTACTATTTATATAAAGGTTAGAACATCCTTAGGGGACAAACCCTAATACTAATGGGCTAAAAAAAATACACGACCGAAGAGCCAAAAGATAGTGTCACAACACTCTAATAGATTCTGAACGTCATATTGTTTTAATGATTTCCAGAGATCTAGAAAGTATTTTTTCACGGGATTAGATCCATTGAAAAGAGATGATTATCTCTTTAGCTTTCCATCCAAATCTAGAGCGTCCGAAATAGAGCTCGTATGCGACCGTGGCATCCGTTTTAGCAGGCTGCTCCTGGAGTTCGACTCAGACTCGAACCCGAGTTGGACTGGATCTCCACCGGAGTTGAACGTGATTTGCTGATCTTAAGCATCTTTAAGTCTTTCTTCATGTTTCTCTTAACCCTATCTAATATTTTTAATCATGATAAAGTAATTAGGTAGCAATCTATTCTTAAAGAAAGAAAGACATGTATTTAGAAACAAGCTCACATTTAATCTCAACTGTCGTACGCGAGTTTCATCAATACTAATTTAAAGAGTTTTGTGTATCTAAAAGAGTGATGTCCTCATCAGACAGTGCGCTAGATCTAGGAGCACGGCGTCGAGCGAGGTCCAGGCTCGCGTGGGGGCACGGGAGTCACCGAGAAAGTGGTGGATTTTTCCACCGCGTGGTGGGAGAGCGCAGCCCAGATAAGCGGGCCGCTAGTACAAGGCTGATTTTTTGATCCGTGAAGATTTTCTCCTAAGCCGATTATGAAAGACCCGTTTGGGTGAGATTATCGATTTTTTTTCACCTATAAGCGGCTTATAAGCCTTCCCAAGCAGGGCCAAGGACTATCATGGTTCAGTGCCAGTATAAGATAATGTGTGCTGACGAATGTTTGCTAGCGGCCATGTCCGAAATTTTCATTATTTTATTACTTCGCAGAGAAAATTGTCTACCATGATATATAAGCATTATTTTACGATGATCACTACCATGTTCTTCTTGGTCCAACACCATGTGCTAAAGGTAGTTGGTACCTTTAGCATGTTTACATATGGTGCTGCAGCTGATTTTCTTTCATGGTTATGGGAGGACTATTGTCATATCCTAGTTCACTTTTTTAGATAAAAAAGAATTATATTAATCTGTAGCTTAGTATATTCTTAAGTTACATATTAATCTTGGGACAAGTACGATAAATATGAGGTTTCGGTGTTTTTATTGACCCACGACACAGTAACTGTAAAGAGTGCCATCATATAGTCTTTGTTAGCATTTTTTTGTGCCATCACAATCAGCCGCCTTTTGTGATCTTGTGGCTCATTTTCTAGGTGATTTATAGCTCTATTTTAATTGTCTACTTTATTTATTTAAATCATCTTTTAAGTTAATCTGTGAACTATGCGTGCGTGAATCTTTGGGAAAAAATAGTTTGAAGTGTCGTATTTTAATTTGAGATTTTGAATATGTTGAACTTGTGTGTTAGAAATGTTTGGATTTGAAATAGGCAAGTATAGAAGATAAATGAATAGGGACCTTATTTTTTTAGTGCTAAATGGGTGTGTTGGCATCAAATTTTAGTAGCCAGCAAAAATAGAGAACCCCCCTCCCCCAAAGAGTGCGTTTGGTTGACTTATGAGCTGTGAAAATGCTGCTATGCGCAGCTGTGAAAAAGCTGTTGTAGAATATAAGCTGTGAGAAAGCTAAAAGCCGTCTGGCTTAAAACAACTGTGAGATTGTGAAACTGCAAGACAATCTATATGTAAATTGATCATATAATTATAATTATATAATATAAATAATATTATATATATTACAAATATATATAATATTATATACTTTTTTGAGAGTGGCATTTGGCGACGTCCACAGCTAAACTTCAACAAAGTATTAATGCGCAGATCTGATTTGTTCAAAGATCAATATGAGGACAATTTCAAAGAGTACGTTTTAATTTTTATAAGCATAATTATCCATCTGCTTCAGTAATTTTTCAGAGTTCAATTTAACATTCACTGTTGTGTTTTAATGTGTTGGAATCTAACAGTTCTATGATTACTTCTGTTTCAGTTCAGTAATTATCCATATGTGCTCTTTGTTTTAATTCAGTAGTTATCCATCTGCTTCAGTACTTTTTATAAGCATAATATTAACAAATTTTATTACCTGTGTCAATCGGTAATACTATGTTTTCCATGTTCAATATTCTTGCATAGTTGGACGGGTGTTGTCTGAACATATTTTATTTCATTATTTTTATATTCTTTTATTAAACAATTTCAGGCAATGTTTTCTCAAAGTTTTTAGAGATTTTAGGTTTTCGGACATCAGCGAGTGGACTTTACCATATATTCTTATTGTTTATCAAAGCATTGGTAATGATTGTGCATTCTATTGCCTGAAGTTCATTGAGCATTATGACCCTTATTCATGTTGCAGTACATTTCAATTAAAAAGGTTAGTGTACTTTTTCCCCCTAACTTATGTTTTTCCTATTGCATGTATAAGTGAGGTTTTATTTGTACAGATCCATGGTTGCGAGTATCGGACGGAGTATCTTCACTATCTGTTGTTTCACAAGATGAACGAGGCTCCATGGCTATTCCCATAGCACATCGAAGAGCACTCGTCAAGTTCCTTAGGGAGGGATAGGGATAGCTCTCAAGATTAGAAAGTTGGGATAGGTCTCATGACTAAAAAGTTGTGTGTGTTTTCGTGATGTAAGCATGCTGATCACTTTGCTTATGAATGTTTGTAATGTGTTGGAATCTAATAGTTCTGTGTGTATATACTGATTACTTCTGTTTTAGTTCAGTAATTATTTATGTGTGCTCTTTGTTTTAGTTCAGTAATTATCCATCTGCTTCAGTAATGTTTCAGTAATTCTTCAACTTCTATAGTGGTTGTATCTCTCAAGATTAGAAAGTTGTGTTTGCGATTTCATGATGTAAACATGATGATCACTTGCTTATGAATGTTTGTGATGTGCTGGAATCTAAGAGATACTGTTTTCTTTTGTTTTAGTTCAGTAAGTATCCATCTAATTAAGTAATTTTTTAGAGTACTCTTCAACTTGCTTATGTATTTTTGTGATGTATTCACTAGAAAATTATGTTTGTGTTTCAGTTCAGTAAATATACATCTGCTTCAGTAATTTTTCAATAAATAATTCATGAACCTCATACAACGTAGTTCTTCGAAAGACATTCAATAACTAAGGATTCAGTAAATATTATAAAGTATAATAGTACATGACCATGGCTTTCACTAATCGCCCTCCTCCTTTGATTCAGTAACTAAGAATTCAGTAATTACATTAGTTCAGTAATATTCTGTTGATTTTATAAAACTATATCAACTGTGCAAACATCAGTTGTCCCTCTCAGTTGTCATAATGTTGTCATCATCGTTGTACTAGTCTTGAAACAGTTCTTCATATTATGAGGTGTTCTCAAATTCACTCCATCACCTCCTGTTCCACCTCCAATCCTTCCTACACCACGACCACCATGCCCGACAGCCATTGCTCCAACGCTTCTTTTAGGCCTGTTTAGATGTATGTGCCATAAACATATCGGTAATTACATTTGTACATTCAGTAATTTTAGTAATTACATTTGTCCATTCAGTAATTGTGATGTTTTTCATTTAAAACTTATTGGACGTCTTCCAAGATAATCCCGGTGTCGGTCGTAACTTTTCTGGTTCTGGTTCACCTCCTTGTCTAATTTCTCTCATGCATCCCCTTCCACGACCGCTTCCTCTAGGCCTCCCTCTTGGCCTTTTTGTGGGACCGCCTCTTGCATTTTCGATATGGGCTCTTTCACAAGTTGCACGGTTGTGTGCTGTGTCAAACTTTTCACATCTACCACATCTTCTTCTCTTCTTTGTCTTGTTGCATTGAAAGTGAGGTTCGGGAATATCTTCACTTTCTAATCCTCTCTTGCGACTGCCTTTTGTGGTTGATATTGGAGGTGCAGAGGCTGAAACATTAGCCTCTTCCTGCCCACTAGTTTTACAAGGATTTGGCATAGTTGATGTGCCTGCAGCCCCAAAATGTGCATTATTCGGTAAACTTACATCATGTGATATTGCATCCAGGATTACAATTGCATCATTTAGGATAGCGTTAGCCTTGTTGATTGCCTGCTCAGTAATTTTACAGACAGTTTTCAGTAATCTTCATTTTAGTAATTTCTGATAGCATCCAGTAAGTTATGGAAAGCAAATCAATAACATATAAGTTGGCAAAGTATTTCTCAGTAATTTGCTTACCTCTGCTGACATTATTGTCGACCTTTGAAACCTGAACAGATCTCCAAGGATAGATGAAGTTCAATGTGCCTTTGTGTCACCATCTGAACCTTGGAACATCTTGTCATGTCTATCAAATCCAGTTTCTACAAATGAATCTCGTGGGTAGCATTTCAAGATATATTTTAATGGTATATGATCCACGTAAAGATGTGTGAAGTGCGGGCAGAACAACCCTGTGATCATTCAATAATTAATTATGAACTCAGTAATTTACATGAGATTCGTTAGTAATTATTTATAAATTCAGTAATTACCATGCTTAATGACTGTACCTGTGTGCTCCTAGGCCATACACTCGTGGCTGAATAAAGATTCTTCAAGAGCTTCTTGCTTGTATATAGCTTTTACATTGAATGCATGTTGAATTTAGGGAAAACCAGTTTTTTTCTTTCCGGTGCTCCACCAGTTAGTAGCCATTCCGTTCAGTATTTTCACAAATAAAAAATTTTGTGGTTGACTTCATGGTAATCTTGAACCTTTTGTATACAGTTCGAGTGTACAGCTCGCTGAGTTGTGTTTCATACCCATAGTATGTTGATGTAAGGCTTTCTGATTGCAAAAAGATTAAAGAAAAATGATAATCAAGATGCATGGTTACAACGCCATTGAGTAATTTTACGGAATATTTAGTTTATTGTTGGCATACCTGTGAGTTGTACCTTTCCCTTGCTTCATTCTCCCTAGTGTGATCCAGGACATTTAGGAACCATTTCGCAAAGTCATGAATCGGGGTACCATTGTCCCCATAGCCAGCCTTTATCACGGCATTCATATTTTCACTTCTCTGCGTTGACTGACTAGTGCCACAAAAATCTCCTTGATGTACGATGCAATTCACATTTCTCTCTCATCATAAAGCTTATTGAATGTCTTCTTCTGGTGCAGATTGAATTCAACTACCATTTGTTTCCATACATCTTCAAACTCAGTAGGATTCAGTGGGTGGTTAATCACATAAATGAGCTAGTCACACAATCATGGATGCTGCTCAGATATTTGGTTCAGTGGATCTTTGTATTTTCTTAGCATATGCCACCTGCAAAATCTGTGATATGTACCACAGAACAAGTTTTTTATTGCTTTCTCCATAGCATTTTTTTGATCTGCAAAATACCAAAGATTGAAACAGTTCATTGTTCAGTAATTTCAGAATATGAGTTCAAATTTTCAGTAATTTAAGAATATGAGTTCAGTATTTTCATACCTATGAATATTGTTATGGGATCTTTGTTCCTCATGCATATACTGAATTGTCTAAATGCCCATTCAAATGTATCCGCTCGTTCATCCCATACTAATGCTTGGGCAAATATAACATTATGTAGCTGGCTATTGCATCCAACAAATATTGCCAGAGGCATGTTGTATCTGTTTGTAATGTAGGTCATGTCAAAAGTGACTACGTCGTCAAAATCTGCAACATGTGAGATTTTTTGTTCAGTAATATTTTATTCAGTGATCAGTAACTTACGCAACATGTGAGACTAATTATCATCTTTATAGTGGCCTTGCTGACTAGCATGACTCCAGAATACATTCCGCACAACGTTTTTGTTGTCTGCTTGGAACTTGTAGAAGAACCGCGAATTGTTGTTTTTGCATTCCTCGAAGAATGCTTGCAACTTCGGTATATCATCGGCTCCCTCTTCACAAACCAAAACAACTCTCCTACAAACAAAAACAGTAAGAGATGCTTTTTGTTAGTTGATTATCAAGGACTAATTACAGAATATAAGAATATTATTCAACAATTATCGAACATAGGAGTTGAGCTGCTACTTGTTTTGAACATCCTTTTCTGTCATGTTTCTATTCTCTGATCCGCCAACAGACTCCCTAAGGATACCCATAATGTTAGCATGCTTCACTTTAGCCCTATGTAACTTGTCAATCATGTCATTTATTTCTTTCTGTTTCAACTTGGGAGCTTTAATCCATTTAGTCATACTTGACGAGGATGTGGTTGTGCTTGAGGACAATCCTTCTGAAAAAGACTCTATTGCTTCCATCCTTTGGTTTGATGGCACAAATCATTGCTTTACATCCCACTCTCTTTGTTGTCTTTTCTCATACACAGTCTGTCCCTGGACTTTTTATATATTTTTTCCTTCGAATGAACATTCAAAGTCCTATGCACGGTTCCCATATCTCTTTTTGTTTTTTAACATTGAATCCAGCAAGCAATCCGTATGTTTTGTAGAACTCAAATGCTTCATCCATGGTCTCAAAGTGCATATCTAGATTTGGGATAAACCTCACATCGATTTTCGGATCTTGCATATATTAATTATTTAGTAAAATCATCTATGGCAACTAGCACATGCATTTTTGTTCGTAATATAATTTTTTCGTCATAACGCAGGACTCTTGTGTGTATAACATCTCAACTTCAAGAGTAATCATACTTTCTGGTGGGATGGGAATCGGTAGCGTCAGAGCTGCCTTATATCGCAGTGGATTCTGAATCCACGCAGGACTGATTGCTTGTGTGAGTTGAGTATGAGCAGGGAGAGGTGGTGTTATCACTTGATTAGCACCAACAGTGGATGATGCCTCCTGTAACGGTTCTAGAGCCATGGTCTCTTCGATTACCCTACAAGTGGAAAAATGACATACAGTTGGTTATTAAACAGATGTTGGTTGTGAAATTAGTAATGTATATTGCTAAATTATTGAACCAAATCAATAACATACAGATTGGCAAAACAATTACCGAATCAAATTACTGAATGTTGTTTCACATTGTCTATTGAAGTTATGTTTTTGTTTTATTGGCTGCTGAAATTACTGAAGTATATTTTGAACGACATTAGGATTCCTCACATTTAGTAATTTTTGGATATCATCAGTAATTTACGAAACCATTCAGTAAGTGTTAGTATTTCCTTACTGGAATAGACACGGAGGCGTTGACGGGGGTTGGAGCTCTGGTGTCGACGCGGAGGCGGTGACGCGCGGTGGGGACCGAGAGGACGAGCTTATGACCAGGGGTCGTCACTCTCGCGTCGACGAGGGGGCAGCTCGGTGGGGAATAAGGAGGACGCGCTGGGTACTGTGCCACCACCTCTGCGTCGGGGATAGGTCCGGGAGTCGCCGTTGCTGCGTCGGAGATGGGTCCGGAAAGCCACTCCCGTCGCAGTGAAGAGAAGCGCGTCGGGGATGGGTTAGGGTGCGACCTGGAATCGCGACGACAGCGACAGCAACCTGGAATCACGGTGCCGGCAACGACCTGGCTTGAATCGCAGCGGCGACGGGCTGCAAACGCGTGCGGGCGTGGCAAAATTTTGAAACCCGTTACCATCCTCGCCTGATTTCATTGGATCCGTCCCCTCTCACATAACTTTTGCCTGGCTCGCTTGTCCCGCACTCCCACGCGTGCGCCTGGTTCGGTCGAAGGGCAGCAGTGCGACCCGGGTGTTCTACACTCGGTGAAGAATAGTCTTATCATAATTATATATTACTATATATTATTATACATATTTATAATTATGTAATTTATATAATTATATGTAATTTCATAATAATAATTCTATATAACTATAATTATGTAGTATATATAATTATATATTATAGTTATATAATTATATATATTATAAATATATAGTTATAATATAATTATAATTATACTATATGATTATAATTATATAATATATAATTATAATTATAATATATATAAGCGCCGCTCACAGCCGACAAAAGCTTTTTGTTTTTGTATTAGGAAAAAGCTACTTTTTTTAAAGAACTTGTCTCAGCTCACCTCTTTGATTGGGCTTTTGACCAGCCCAAAAGCTAGCCCAATCAAAGGCACCCAAAACACACATCTGGCTCGGCTTAATGGGCCTGCATTGCGCCTCTTGATTTTGACCCGATTCGAGCATGTTCTACGGTCCTGCTTGTGTCGGACCTATTAATTTTTTATAGTAAAATATTGACATCTATTAAAAATAACGAAAAAGTTAATATTAATAGTTGATAAAAGAATTTAAACTTTTAAGAGGCTAATAAAAAACTTCAAATTTTTTATGACCAATAAAGAATTGACTCTTATTTTTAGTAGATGTCAATATTTCACCACCATCTTTACAATTCAACTATACATTTTCTGATTTGGTTCCGTTCAAGATGTCTACTGTAGATATATATAATTGCATTGTGGGGCACATCTTGAAACAGATGGATTCCTCGGTCATTAACTCCGCGGTGATATGTTTAAAAACCGGCAAAGTTCTAATGGTATATTTTTCATTACTCATATATTTTCGCTTTATATGTCACTTGATTATACACCTAGCATCTTATGCATGATACATTGCGCATTTTTTTTGCCACGCGTTATTTGACTCATGTTACACGTCATTGTATGACACTTTGCGTATTTTTTTTGTCATGTATCATTTGACTCATGTTACATGTCATTGTATAACACCTTACATATTTTTTCTGCCATGCATCATTCAATTCATGCACGTGTTATTGTTTGAAATACTTACATCATGTTTATAAATATTTTTTATATAAATATATAAAGAAAATATTCATGGCAAAACTAATTCGACTGCATTACAGAGATAAAATGTCACGGACTGGTGGGCTAAAGAAAACAAACTCACCGACCAGCCCACTCATCAGTTCCGTTCCGGATACAGGCAAAACTAGGGGAAGGCTTAAAAAAACAGTCGATTAATGGCTGTAAGCCCATCCAACCATCCATTAATTCATCGTATTTAACAGAATCCGCGAACAAAAAAAAAAAAACCCAATATCCTCCCTTCCCCTCCTCGCCGCCGGCCGTCCCGAAGCCCTCGCCGCCGTAGCTGTCTGTACGGACACCCATCCTCCCTTGGGTAGAGGGAATTCGTTTTCGTCCGCGCGGGATTCCGTCGAATCGGGCGGAACCTTCGTGGGATTCCCTAGCCGACCCCTAGGTCATCCGGCCCGGCTGCGTCTGCGCGCTGTGCGATGGGGGCGAACGCCGACCCCTCGGGGTCCCTTGGAGGGCCCCACCACCACCTCCCTTCACCGGTGCCACAACAACAGGGCGTAGCGGCAAGCACCGTGGCCGCGCTGCGCCACGACCCAGGGTTAGCCGTGCAGTGGTCACCGGAGGAGCAATCCCTGCTTGACAACGGGTTGGCCAAGTGAGTTACCTGTGTTTCGCTTTACTTTCTTATTGGGGCAAGGTTTAGTTAGTATGAACTGTGCGACTGGATGAGCATTGATGTAAGAGTCCTTGGAGCCATTCAGTGTAGCTTCAAGGAGCTGTTATTGAACTTTAGGACTGGTAGTTAGTATACTTATTTGACTTGTTATTTTTCTTTACTGCTAGCTGTACCAGGAATGGGCGATAGATTAGTTCCTGTCCTGGATTAGTCATATTGGCTTATTATGACCAAAAAAAAATCCTCATTCATGGACTAGTGCCTTTCAAAGATTTCCTGTCCTCTATGTTAATCTAGTATTTTGGATTTTGTAGCTGCTACTTTATCCTGCTTGCATGTACTAGTATTATGTACTATCATAAATTGGTATATGATGGATCTCAGGTCTTGTGAACTTGTTGTGCACTTGTGTAGACTAACTTGGTAGGATGGATGGAAAAAGATAAATTGCCAATGCAAGTTATAATGAGTCATGCATTTTTTCATTTTCTCGAAACTAGGGATTTGTATTTAATTATCATGACGACATGACGTAGAGTTTTACCAGCTTGTTGCGCAATGTGAAGTAGTGGTCGAAACCGGAAAGCTATAACACCATGGTACTGTTGGATAGTCTTGTATTATTTCTTAAATTATGTAGGCTTGCATTTAATATCATGCTGTCAAGGTTTAGGCCTGACTACTTACTCAGGTGAAGAGGATCACAGTCAACTTTAACATCGTATAGTTTTTCTGAGAATAACTGGTGATTTAGATATGCATTACTACCTTTTATGATGCATTTTTTCTGAGAATAAATGTTAGCAGGTCACTGTGATTGTTATAAGATGATATAATTGTGAATTTGTGATGCTGTAAGCAAACTGGATTCCTTCAATTGGAGGCAATGGTAGTGAAGGTAAATAAATCCATCTTATTATGTGACTACACACTGTTGTAGGTATGCGGCTGATGCAGCTGTAGCTCGCTATGCAAAAATTGCTATGAGTCTGCCGGACAAGACAGTTCGGGATGTAGCCTTGCGTTGTAGATGGATGGCTGTAAGTTGGATGCTGAGCACTTCTGTTCTTGTTGTTCAGGCATTTAATTTTTCATGAATCCTAATAAAGCTGAGAATATAGCTTTCAGCTTGTGCATGACATGTTGGGAACTGCAGAGAATCTGAACATTTTATATTTTACAGACTTATACGTTGAATCTACATGTTTCTTTTTTGTCTTCTTTTGAGCTAGCTCATTTTTATACAAATAACGCTTGCATACCTGATGAACTTTTTTATTTGTTTCATTAAATGGTATTTCCATAGTTACTAGCATAGAGCTCTTGTATGTAGCAACCTTATCCTTTACTGAGTGTAGCTGATGCTGACTGTCAGCTTGCTCACTGTAACTGTATTGGTACTGTGCACTCATGTGACTGATGTACTTTTCAATTTTCTATACCAAGCTAGTATGGTAGTTATATAACAGTTTCAGCCATTCAGATGCATTAATTGTAGCTGCATTGAAATGCAGATTGCACTTCCAAAACCATGACCTGTGGTCCTTTCTTTTTGGAAGACATCCTGCATCTTTCTCTAATGTCTGATATGGGTAACTATATTATACAAACTATAGATTGGGCGCCTTTGGCAGATATATTTTACAAATTATAGATTGGGCCTCTTTGGCAGAGCTCCACGGAACTGATCAGAGAAGCTATATCAAACGTTGTTTTTTAGGAGAAGTGATTCTCTGAAATGAACTATAAGAAGGTGGGAGCTGAAAAAAGTAGCTTCTCCTGATTTTGTGAAGTGATTTTCCGTCCTGATTCATGATTCAAATAGTTTATTCTAAAGAATCAAATAGAATCACTTTCAGCCGCAGAATCACTTCACATATGAGAATCACTTCGACAAAAGCTATGCCAAAGGGGCTCAAACATATTCCAACATCACCAGCTCATCACCACCAGTGCCATTCCCGGTCTCATTTTTTTCCTCTTGTAGACTTAAATATTAAATCATTGCACCATAGCTTTCCCATTTATCAGTTGGATCAGAAGTACTTCCAATCTTCCCTGCAAACTGATTAGCAATTATGTCTAGAAATAAACATATCTGTTTGAAATTTTCAAATAACTCATTTCATTCTTCATGTAATATGTGCACTAGATTTCAGCTGCCTAGCAAACTATACTGTGAATGTTCACCTATATTATCGTCTCCTGCAGAAAAAAGAGAGTAACAAGAAAAAGGAGGAATTATCTAAGAAAAGCAAAGACAAGAAGGTTTTCATTCATTTCTCGCTTAATTTCTCTTCATACTCTTTTCTCTTATCCTCAATATTTTGTTTCCTTGATAGTTCTTATTGTTTGTGATAGTAAATAAGATGCACTATGTGATTTTTTATAAAAGAATGATGTTTATTTACTTTGGCTCTAAGAAAATTTGGAGAGGTTAGTTTTTCATTTTCAAAGGCAAATCGAGTTTTACGAGATTTCAGCACCAATGTTGCCATTTATTGAGATATATGTTCAGAAGCAACTTCACTAATTGACATTTAAAACTTTTAAATCATATTCAACTTTATTGTTGATAGATAATCTATGTTTGCCATGACTGAAAATTTTTTATCTTCTTAACAAATTACTTTTAGGAAAAAGCTGCTGAGTCTTCATCAAAAAGTCCAGCACAACTGGCCGCACGACCTAACGCCCCACCATATACTCTTCCTGTTCTCCCTATAGATGATGATGGTGTCTCATACAAAGGTAAAAATATATTTTGCTGATTAGTTATCATACTTATTGATTTCTCTTTTTTTTACACCAATGTTCACTTTTAGTACTTTCTTTGTGATATTGTTATCCTTAATACTTGCCTGTAACTTTTTCCTTACTTCTCAGGTCATATACTGTACCTATTTATATGTATAATCATTTTTGAGGTCTCTTTGATATATGAGTTAATCTTACAAACCCACCAAAACTTTGGCTTTATAGTAACAAACCCACCAAGTTAGGAGCATGTTTCTCAAATTACCAAAAATTTACATTGTAGTTTCACAAAGCCACCATTTTTTTTTGCCTCATGTATTTTGATATTCTGGTCCAACATGTTACTTGTACACATCTGAAACTGTATATCGTGTTGACAAACATCATATAACAAGGTGATACAATATGTGTTTTAGAATTTATGCAACTGACGTGTGGGATCAGGGGAGTGAAATACTGTATGGGGCAAAAAGTGGTGACTTTGTGAAACCACACCCTAATATTTTGGTAGGTTTGTGAAACATGTTCGAGACTTGATGGGTTTGTGACTATTAAGTTCAAAGTTTTGGTGGATTTGTGAATTATTTTTTATATATATTATCGTGAAAGAATTGTTCCATGGGCAGCTGAAGTTGCTCCAGAACCTCTATCAAGTAAAAAATTTGGCATTTGGATAAAATTTGCAAGTTGACGTTGCTAGAACTATCCAAGTGGCTCTGTAATAGCGTACATTGTTTCTATTTGTTTTTTCTGTATTATAACAGACATCACTCATAAAAAATAACGATGACAGTGATGCAGTCTAATGTTTCCTACATGTGTAGAAAGAAAGGAACTGTTCACTTTTGAAGATATCTTGAAATCATGTTCTAGGAATTCCATTATTTTCTTATGACATACTTAGTGATTTTCATTTTTTTTCTTTTATTGCAGCAATTGGAGGCCCCACAGGACAGCTTCTAGAGCACAATGCACAAATCCTAAATCAAATCTACACAAATATTTCAAACATGCAGGTTCTTTCTGTCTTCTGTGTAACACATTCTCAACATCCAGCTTTGATTACAGCAGGGCTTCCCTTGCTGTTTACCCCCTCAAAAAAAAATCCAGCTTTAATGTAACAAGATTTTATGCATAGTAGAATTATAGGTTGCTATGATTATGAAGGGAAAAAAAACGATGGTACTTTCTGAGGAAATTGATTAGGTATGCTTTTGAGTATGGACCAGTTATTGTTACTCAATAGTAATCCTGTAACTCAACATTTCAAAACTCCAAATTTTTTGGCACAAGTGTTAGTAATTGACCAAATGATTCATTTTAGCTACTCTACAATTTGTTCTAGAAGGTATTTTCCAGATTCTCATTTGCATGACTTCTGGTTGTCAGTGACCCACAGGTCACAAATGGCTAGCTACAGTCACAGAGATGTGTGTATCATACGGGAGGGAGAACATTAGGACCCCAAAAGTTCTCATAATATGCATTGAAATATGAACTACATTATAACTTATTGTGTTGTTCAGTTGCAATAAGGCCTCCCATATTTGATCGATACTTTATATATCTGCTGTTCTGATTTTCCAGGTACATGATAACCTCTCTCTTTTATGCCAAACAAGGGATAATATACTTACAGTCATCAAAGAGTAAGTTCTGCCATTTGCTTTGTTCTTTTCTTAAGCGATATTACTGGCATGAGTGACTGATTTTCTGGAGTCTCTGTACCATCAATTTATTTTTGCCTTCTTGTAAACTGGACACATTATGATCAGGTTTAATCTTCCTTTTTTACTATTGTTTTTTTCTGATGCCCTTTCCATTTTTAACTTGTTAAGCTGAGCTCACTTTCTATTGAATCATTTGAAATAATTAAACACTAATATGATAAAACATGATTTTTGTTATTTATTGGTAAGCAGTTGCTGCCCTTTAATGATCTTTGTGATTGCATACTGGATTTGATTTTTTGGTTGCAGGATAAGTGATGTTCCTGAAATAATGAGGCAGATGCCGCCTCTTCCAGTAAAGTTAAATGAAGATCTTGCCAACTCTATGTTGCCAAGGCCACCAGGTACTTAATGTTTGGGGCTCGCTCAGTCAGCTTTGCTTGAAGATCAGTCATCAGTATCGAAAGCTTGGCTGTTCGCTTATGGATCAATTGCTTAAAGACCATATACCTGTTCGCGCTGTCACATATTAGTTCCAGACATGTAACACCTTTTCTGCTTTATATCTTGGTTCTATTTATTCAGCTGATCGTAGATGTTCAATGTACAAAGTCAGTTGGGAGTTGAATAAGAGTGTAACCTGGTACTCTGCTAGTCCTTGTAGAGAAACAAGAGTTGAACTTCTGTACAGTGGGCCTGTGTAAAGAATAGCAGTTTCTGTTTCCATTGTGAACTTCTGTACAGTGGGCCTATGTAAAGAATAGCAGTTTCCGTTCCCATTGTGTAGCGTCGGTGTTCCATTTAATAAACATGTGAATATGGTTGCCAACAAACTCATGAATTTGCTTGCCGTGTTGCCTCCAGTTCCGTGAGAATAAGTCTATAATGCACACCAGCACGCCTCTGGACCAAATGAGAGCCGTTAATTTGTTTGGATTAATCGAGCGGTATGCATTTTATTTTCTATTTTTAGCTCAGGATTCAAGTTAGTCTTGCCTGGTCGGCTGCTTCATTCTATTTTCTTCTCATTGGTACTATTTGTTCTCTGACACCGCCTGTCAGGCTCATTTTAGATGGAATAAGTCCAAAGTTACTTCCTTAGCCCCAAGTCTTTGTAACCCCAAACTATAAAACCGTTTATTTCACCTCCATGTTTTATCACCTTTAACCTTTCGCTATCAAAAAAGAGCACTCTTTTGACCATGCCAAGCGTGTCCCTGTGGAACTCTTGCTCAGTAATCTTTATCCTTCCCTCTGCCCAATTGCCTGGGCCAGGACCTTTTAACCATTTTTAAATTGTTGTCCCTATAACAAAATTCTAATTCACAAATAAATAAAATTGTTCTTCTAATGATAACAATTTAAGAATAGACGGCGCATTGTTTTTATCCTGCTGCAAACGAAGCATTTTATTGGACTAACAGCTTAGCTTGGTTGAGATCTGCATTGGGGAAGGGCTTAGCTTAACCCATTTTCCATGAAAAGGCTGCAATGAAAAGGCTCTTTTTTTTTCCTGCTCCCAGCTGTTTTTCTTCCAGTCGTCCAGCCTACTGCAGTAATCTGGGTCGCATTACTTAGTTCCTACAGAGTATATTCAAATTTGGAACTTGCTGAATATGCTATGAACAAATTGATTGAGATGAAAGCAGTGAACGATGGATCCTACACCCTTATTTCCAACATATATATGCTTGTGCAAGGCGGTGGAAGGAGGTAGCCAGAATAAGAAACTGATGAAGAATTCAAGGATTAAGAAAATGCAGCTGGGTGCAGATCGTAAGATGGGCACTGCATCATTCTTTGTTGGAGATTGATCGTATCCCTTCTCCAGAGATATACTACCTGCGTTCTAAAATATAAGCATTTTTAGAGTTGGATAAACTCAAACTCATTTAACTTTTACTTAATAATATCTAAAAAATTACATCAGTTCTAATATAAAAGATATTTTTTATGAAAACTTATTTCATGATGAATTAAAAAAACATAATATTTATTTGATAAAATATTATTAATTTTTTATTATTAGTAGTCAAAGTGATAAAAGTTTGATTTTGACTAAATCTAAAATGCTTATATTTTGGAACGGAGGAAGTATTCTCTTTTGGGGAGGCTAATTGACCGTATCATGACAATGGGCTATGTCCTTGTTGAGCATAGCGAGAAGCTTGCTCTTGCTCTTGCATATGGTCTCCTTGCTATCCGTAAGGATCACAAAGAATCTTCGTGTTTGCAGGGATTGCCACAATGCGCTCATGTACATCTCCAAAAACGTTGAGCATGAGATCATTGTGAGAGACTCTAGTCAGTTTTACCACTTCAGCAATGGATCTTGCTCGTATGGTGGTTATTGGTGATGAAGTATCTTATGGAAGTGCATAGTCACAAAGCGCAAGTTAATGGTGCAAAGCCTTCACATCATCACAGCTGCTATCTTCGAAAGACACCATCCTCGACGCTTGTGTGTGTGTGCATGTTTTCAAATTTCAAATACACCAAAACATGACTTATTGTTCCAGTCCAGTTTTTGTAAATTTCGAACCAGCTGATTAGGAAATCTGGACATTCAGTAAAATCACTCCAGAAAAGAGGCCCTCAGAAACAAATCTTTGATTTTTGTTTTCAAAATTTATAGTAAACTCTTTCAAAATTGGTGGGATAAAATAATAGTAAAATATACATACTGATTTGTCTCAAGGGAAGAAAAAGAATGAAACAAAAAGTAGTTATAAAATAAAGCAGAGCTTATATTCTTCTCTGTATACTGTGCGTAGCAACAGATTCTTCAGCTAAAACCATGTCAATATATCCATCTTGAGTTTGTTTGTAAAAACAAACCATTCTCTTTAACTTATGGGTGATCATTTTTCATCTTGGCTTCAAGATCCTTCACGACATTAGTAAGAGATCTTGTATCTCGAGCTTTCGCTAGCTTGCCATTATCATCAGCCTGCAAAACAAGTGCATGAATTATTTGTTGTAAGGAGTAAACAATTTACACTGGCCGATTGATGAAATTTATCACAACTTTTTTGACAGCAAACAAGAGAACCAGAGAGCGGCCATTTTGAAGGAATAGCATCTTGCCTAAACTATTAGAAATCAAAAGCCTTACCTTCTCCAGCAGTAGCGCACGCTCCTTCAGCTCATCTTCTGAAAGCCCTTTCTTGTGAATCACCTTAAGGACCTTAACCAAATGTGGCTGGAGAAACTCCAAACGGTGCTCCTCAAACTTACTCTCAGAGAATGAGGACTCACAGCCAAAAGGGCACTTCATGGGCCTCATTGAGCAGACAGTGACACAGTGCCTATCCATGTCACGCCTTAAGAGGCGCTTCTCGCAATTCTGCTCACAGAGAAGAACCTTGAATGGGCAAGCTGCATCGTGTTCTTGCATGCAACGGACAGAAACAGTCGCCCGGCATCCATCATTTGGGCAAATAACAGGCCTGAAGGTACATTGCTCCTTATGATGAGCAAGCCGCTCCTCGTTTTCATATTTCTCAGGACAGTGGAACTTGGTCTTGAGGTCCACATTCTTGAGGAGAACCTCGGCAATAGCCTCTCTCCTCTCCAGTGGCCAGAAGCGGGTCATCTCCATTTCCTGGACAAATTCATCGATCTTGTCCTCACGGCTGTCGCTCAACAGCCACCCAGAGACATGGCCAATAATGTTCCTCTTGGTGCTGCTCAAATCATCCATGAAGATCGAAACGATCTCAAAAGGGTCATCTGGCATTTCGTTCTCAGGGTCCTGGTTCGCCTCCGACTCAATCAGAGCGTCGGATATGAAGGTCTCACTCCTCCGTGTGATGTAGTCAACCATCTCCTTCCTCAGATCTACGGCGACAGCAGAGGGCTTTCGGAACAGATCACCGGTGGTGCCATCGACGCATACCGCGGCCAGGCCAGGGAGCAGGATCTGTGCCAGCTTGTGCATTGCCTCAGAATCGCAGTACGGGCATTGGAGGAGCAAGCCTTCACCTCTCTCTGTCCCAGCATCAGCAACCGGGAGCTCCATTATGGATTGTGATCACACCCTGGGGAAACAATGCGTGAAACAACTTAGCACTATGATCCATAATGCAGAGAAGACGATCCTAGGTAATACTAGTTACACATTTGCAAGTCAACGCGAGGGTGAAGAAAGAATCGGAAGATACATTCGTGGTCCTAATCTCTGAAATCTTTCAGATAAGGGAAATTACACCGTCCTCGAGCAAAACACAGCAGCAATTGGTATCAGGACCTCACGACCTAACGCCAGCAGATCCCCTCTCGGAGATATGAAAAATCCCCTTCCCAAACCTCATATCATCGCCGACTGGGACGAAATCGTGCTGCCTCTGCGCCCGCCTTCGCGAAGGAATCGACCCATCAGCACCATGTCCAACTAAATGTCAAAGTACAAAACGAAGAAAGGAGAATTTTCTAGAGGATGGGAGAGGAGGGCTCGGATCTCACCTGGAGGAGGCGCTGACCGCCGGTGCAGCGGTGGTCCGGATCAAGAGCGGCAGGCGCGTGTTCTTTGCGCAGAGAGAGACCTTGTCCGTGTATGTTGGTCTGCGGGGAAAAAGAAAGAGCATGACCCGCCCTGCTTCAACGCGGACTGGGCAGCACAGCGAGCGATCAACCGAACATGTAGGCATGTACTAATAACAATAAAAAATAAAAAATACGGAGTCCTTTTCTATTACCAATTCCAATTCTAGTTTCAGTCGCATATATGCATGCAAGTCCGGCTTTCTAATGGTACAAGCCTATAATTTGTTTAGAAAAAATTGATTATATCTTCGAGTTCTCAAAATTTGTCTCAAACTAAGAGCTAGTTTGGAACGCAGAAACTTTACAGTAATTTTGCAAAAAAATTCATAAGAATCAATTTAGTTTATAGAAAAATTTAAAATTTTTACAGGAATCAATTTCATTCCAAACGGGGCTGGATGAGAAGTTGGGAGATTCTCCCACCAGTTTTAGAGCCCTTTTTAGAACGTCGGAATTTCACAAAATCGGTTCAATTCCACAGAAAAGCATGTGAAATGAGAAAAAAATCCTTGTGTTCTTAAGGGAGCCTTAAATTATTATCAATGTTTAATTTTAATATCATACTTAACTATGTGTCTTATTAAAAAATATAAAAAAGTCCAATTTATTCCCTCAAGTACAGCCAAATATCAAATAATTTCGTAGACTATGTTTTGATTTATTTTACCCTATGAAACATGATTTTGAGGCAATTTACTCTCCATGCAATATGTATTTTTTTATTTTTTCTTACACCAGTGTAATCTTAAGATAAAATCTTTACGGGACTAGTCCAAATGTCCGTGCTAATACTACGGACTAAAAAAAATATTATCTTAAAAAATAATATATTAATATTAAAAGTAATTTATTTTGTATTAAGTTTTTTTTATCTCATATATTTGTTCCGAGTAGTTGTGTTTTGTTAACTAACAATGATTCGTGTGCGTCCAAGATCTAAAAGATTCAGAAGAGCTCATCTGTTAGATTTATAAGAGGTGTTTGTGAAGAGATATCAT
>BCLH01001634.1:2859-18992 GCA_001602315.1 Zoysia pacifica | reverse complement strand
ATGCCTCATGAGCAGTCGGTTTGACAGCGAGCCCTGCATGCATCTCCTGGGGAACGGCTCGCAGCAGCGCCGACAAGGCTCGCCGGTCCTCGACGAAATCCCCTGCGCCATACTCGATGGTGTCCCAGAGTTGCGCGGCCTGCAAGTTGACCTGCATCACCAGCGACCACTCGGTGTAGTTCGTCCTTGTGAGCATTGGGAGGACCATCTGCCCAGAGCTCCTCTCAATGACGCGTTCGGTCACCACTTCACGCCCGCCCTCTCGGCGACGCGGTCTACGTGGTGGAGGAGACGGCGAGCGGCGGCGATGCCCATCCGGCGAAGCCCCACTGCCCTGAAGACAACCGCTAGCCGACATGGTGCCGCAGGTCTAACTCCCGGCTCTGGTACCAAATGTCGTAGTTCGCCGGCGTCGGAGCGTGCCAGAGCACCGGCGACGGATCAGAACGCACGCGAAAAACTGGAACACAGACACGAGTATTTTGGTGCTGCGGGGAGCTGCAGCGTTTCCATCTATTAACTTGTCTAATATATGAAACTTACAAAGCAACGGACGCCACTCGTCCATGACCGGACGTGCGCACGACGCGCTCCACTCATTAAAGACATGCGAAGCTCCAGCAACTGACGCGCACGATCACAGCTCGATCGTGCTCTGAAAAACTGAAAGAGACGAACTGAAAGCAACTAATGAACTAAGCAAAGACAAATAGTAGACGTGCTGCTGGATTATAACCAACATGGGAGAATTCTTGTCTTCTTCGTACTCGCCTTCTTTGTGCCGTCCTCACGCCCTTGGCCTGCCTTCTCGTGGCGGCGCTCACAGATCGACTAGCACTCGTGGCCACGGAGGGCGAGGTTCTCCTGGCGTCCGGGGGGCGATAAATAGGGACGGTCCGAAGATTTTTTACAAAATTTATCGATTTTTATTAAATTTTAATTAAAAATAAATAAAAATTAAACTCAATTTTAATTCGATCCGACCCTCTCGCTAGTTCATTTTCTTTCTTCCGTTTTCACCCCAACGTCCCTCACGGGCTCACTACGCGCTGTGGCGACCGACAACGTGCCGCACATGACGTGTTTGTTCAGCCGCTACAAGGCCGAGGCGGAGCGTAAGGTGTGCGAGCCAGAGAGGACACCGCGGGGTGGCTCGACGTGGCGGTCACGAAGAGCGGCCTCATCTCGAAGCAGCTTCGTGCCAAAGGAAGCAGAGGCTGTGGCCGCAGCCACGCGAGCCACCATACTTGAGGAAGCGGTTACGGAATTGGAGGCTTGGAGGCAGAAAGCTCTGATCTTCGCGCAGAGATGAGTTGAAGCAATTGGAGGCCGCGAAGGAGGCGCAGTGAAGGCAGAGATAAAGGAAAGATTTTGAGTTCATGGGAAATTCAAAGATGAGCAAGCATGAGATGGATGACAAGCTTGAGGAGAAATTGAGAAAATTGGATGCTCCATACCGTACAGCTGTACAGCTTCGTAAGGAATAGCAATCTAGGAGTATCCGAGTATTTATTTAGCCAGCGCACAAAGTCTCCACCCAATCCATGCAATAATCAAGTCGTGATAGTCGAGATGAAGAATCTTGCTGTCATAAATGAATTCAATTCTTGAACTGGTAAACCAGTTGTTTTTTCAATTTATCGAGCGATTTTATCGGTTTACTGACTAGTTTCATTGGTTTTTAAGTTTTAAATTTTAAAACATACCTATTTACCCATCAATTTTACTAATTTAGAGAACAGTTTTACCAGTTTTTAAAATTCTATTTTTTTAATTTTAAATTGAAAACTGGTCATCGATGAAACCGGACTAGTTTCATCGAAAATTATGAAAACATGTTGGTTTTCAATGGTTTTGAAAACCTTGCCATTAACACAATGCTTGGAAAGAAGAAGAAACTCTAGGACAAAGACAAGAGCTGGAGCTCTATGAATCTAATGAAATGAGTATATATCATTGTTTTTTTAGGTATTCCAATAATCTCATTTGACGCCTAGTCTTAGGTTCATCCTTGCCAAAAACTGCAGCTAGTGAAAGAGCCATAAAGAACTATTCACCATGAAAGAGGTATTGAATATCATTAGTGTCTCAACGTCAATGAATTTCCACAGTTGCTGAACAGCATATAGTTGCACCAAAGGGGCACATTTATGACCCTTATGGTATTTTTCTGCACAAATTTTGCTGCCCTTTTGCCATCTTGCAAGCTTTCAAAGCTTTTAATTTGTCAAGAGAAAGATTAGCATGCCTGGCTTGAACTTGTTTGGTGTCAGGTGCAGGAAAACAAGAAATTGAGTCAGCTATTGGTGGAGGAAGTAATGGTAGAGCCTTGGAGCTGGTTTGGACAGCAGTGCAGGTCCATCTGTGGTTTAGAATACCCAAATCGTACTCCTGGACTAATCACACAGCTCATCCGGGACAGATGATTTGACGATGTACAATCACGGTTTTTCTTTTTTTTTTTTACTCAAGACTCAAAGAAATTCTTGATTATAAGGAAACAGGGTTACAATCTTTTGCTCGCAAATCAGCTATACAGGTTGAGGTTTCCTGCCACTCCCACATCCTGTTAGTGTTTGAAGCAATCTTAGCTAAAGAATGAGCTACTCTATTACATTCTCTTGTATCTCCCGAAGAGTAGGTAGAATTCTTGATCTTTGAATATCATTCTGTTTCCAGAGAATCATCTTGGAGCCATGTACAATCATAATTAAAAGAACGTAGCATCAAGCAACAAGAAATTCAAATTAAAATAAAAAAGTACAATACTGATGTTTTTTAGATTTTTTTTGTGTATTGCTGAATTTTGTTGCTAATTTCTAAATTTATATATGCACAACTGTGTGGACATTAAAAATTTGATGCATATTTCTAACTTTTTTTAAAAAAAATTATAAGGTTTTTGTGACCCCTTCAATTTTTTTTGTTCAGTTCCGCCACTGATTAACAGCTATAGGAATTGGACATACCGACAGGAGTTAGGAGTGCTTAGAAAGTAAGCTGTTGTTGGAAAGTAGGATGAACTTGATGAGGACATTCTTTCATTGATATACACAACGCTTTTTCACCTATTATAGATGGTTCAATCATAAGAGCTCGTGCAAGATAATTGAATTTACAGGTGAGCTCATTCCTAAATACATGTCTTTTTTTCTTTGAGAATAGATTACTACTTAATAACTTTATCATGATTAAGAACACTGTAAAAAGTCAAGAGAAGCATGAAGAAAGACTTAGAGATGGTCAAAACTAGCAAGGCATGTTCAACTCGGTGAAGATTCAATTCAACTTGAGGTCGAGTTGCTCTCAGGTTCCATAAGTAGTTCGCACTAAAACAGACAACCAGGTCACATTCAGATCCATTTTGGACATTTTAGATATGGATGAAAAGCTAAGAAGATAATCTTTCTAATGGTACCAGTCTCATCTCTAAATTCAACCAGAGTCAATAAGAATTGTTAAAACAAGATGACATCCACAAACTGCCATATTGCTGCGACACCATCTTTTGATCCTTGGGCCGTGTATCTTTTAGCCCATTAGTATTAGGGTTTGCCTGCTAAAAATGCCCTAAACTCTATATAAAAAATATCCTCTGTCATTAGCCTTAGGTTTTGCTTAGTTTAATTTGTTATCAAACAGTTTCGCCGCTAGACGGTTTGTTGGATTCTAACTTTGTGAGTTTCATTTAGATTTTATAATTGAGTTGCATTCTTCTTTGTTCTTGCTTGTGTTCTTCAATTCGCAGGCTAGAATTAGCCTTCTTAGTGAGTTCAATCTTGTGCTGCATAGTTGATAACTATAGAATAATTGGTGTTGCGATTTTGGGGTTCAAATCGTGTTGATTTTGAGACGAGATCGATTGTGTGTTGCCTCTCCATCAAATCAAGAGTTATCACGACCTGACGGAATATCATGAACCACATACACATCATAATTTTAATCGATAACAATATTCAGTTACAAGCATGAATCCCAAGACTCACGTGCTGGGCTTTGGGATTTTTTTTAAGCCTCCCGCACACCCACTCACCACTACACAAACTTCTAGTCATACACGTATACTCAACTTCTAAGATTGTGTGTCCTTTGAGAGATCATCAGAATCACGAGGATACAAGGCATGGGACATCACCCTTTCATTTTGGCACTGCATGTGTGAGATGCATCATTTGAAATTTATTTAGAAATAAATCTATCACACCTGGTTTTAAGGTCAAAACCAGGTGACTATTTATGTGTGCACAGAAATCAAGTTTCACATATAAAGTGATTTCATTAATAATAAAACAAAACAATGTCATGATTAAAGATAAAAAATTGATTATCAAATGTAGCGAAAAAGTAACTAAACATAGCGCAGCTTCCACATGCAGTTGATCGGAGAGACGTCAAGCCTAGACTTTAGCTCCTGCATTTTCAATGTCTTTCTAAACTTCTTCAACTGAGTAGCATTTATAAAGGTAAGATTAAGTACGAGGTGTACTCAGCAAGTGTGGAAAGAGATAACAAGTGGCAAAAGCAGGGATAGGCTATATGTGATTCTTTTGTATAAAATTTGCAATAGAGACACACTTCCTATTAAGCACTTAATTACTAAGTGATTAGCACAAAACACATATAATTACTGATCACAGTCTTCCACTGCGAACCACCAACCAATCACAGTCTCCTAGCGTGATTGTACACATGTGAGGGTCTATGCAATACTCGTGACCACAAGCATAGCTATCATGACAGTTTTAACTCCGCAGAGATTGTACATATTTCTCACGAAAAGTGATTTCATCCCCAGATTTTAGATGACTAAAGAATCTCCATCTTACCTATGCCAACTCCACACTTGTATAGTTCTTTTGGTGTGAAGGTCTCGATATCACTTCAAGGCTTTTCCATAGTTTCCTCTAGCATGTACGTTCCTACTAAAGTTTCACCCATCAAAAACTAACTGTAACATGAGAGGCCTTCTCTTGTGCCAAATGATTCCTGGAAATACCCCTCTCTTACCCACACATCTCGCTCCAAGTTGAATTGACATCACAATGTCAATCCAGTAGTTGTGGCGAGGATTTCGTCCCGTGGTGCCCGGCGGCTGCAGTTGGGTAGTTAGAGGTAGGGGAAGGGGATTTCAAGCGGGGCCCATGTGTTAGTGAGGGGAAAGGGAGAATGGGGCACTGGGCCTGCTGGGTTGCGGGAGGGGAGGGAAAAAGGGCGGCTGGGCCCTGGGCCAAGGGGAGAGAGGTGGAAGAATTTGGGCTGCACAAGGTTTTTGCTCTTTTTTTTTACTATTTTTATTTCCTCTAATCCTCGTTGGACCACTCCCGTCAGAGTACCGGTTTCTCCCGCCATTTCTAAAATTGTGCTCTCAAAGGTACGCTTCACTCCCAAAGTGAAGTCACTGGCGACTCGGCTGTAGCGAATAATATCCTCATACAAGAGCACGTCTCCAAGGCTCGAGCGCTCTCTTTTGGTGTCTCTTTCAATCAGAGAACCCAAAACCGCTCACAAACTTGGTATCATATTTCACAATCTCCTCGGAAGCTCATACATCAACTCCTAGCCGGTGTAGACTACCATAGACTAGGAGTAACAAGACACTCTTCACAACCTCACAAGCTTTAGGAATGTACTCTTTGCTACTCTTCACTATCACTCAAGATCTCTCAAGATGTTTTCTTGTGCTCTCCTTGATGACCTTTGGCTTTCACAAATGAGCTCCAAACTCTTCTGGTCATAGGTAACCTCCACAACAGCTCTCTCAACAGTTTATATAGGTCTGAAGCCTCGAAAAGGCAGTTGGGAGCTGGACTATATGGTGACTGGGACCACAGGACTGTCTGGTGACTCCTGGTTTTCGACAGACACAAAACACTCTCTGGAATTCACTCCATATGACAACAAACTGTCACTGCATAACTTCATTGTACTATCCGAGGACTTTCACTTTGGACTTTCAGATACACCTCTTCTGGACTTTGGCCTTCCTTTCCTCGACACCGGAATGTTTGGCCACTGACCCAATGGACTGTCTGGTGACTTCATCAGTCCGTTTTCAAAAATATCTCTTCTGGATTTTGATCTTCTGCACTCACCGGAATGTCCGGTGACACCGTCAGACTGTCCAGTGACTTACTCTAATTTGCCTTCAGAAAACTGCCTCTCTGAACTTCTGACTTCAACCATAACCAGACTATCTGGTGACCTCGTCGGACTGTTCGGTGACATCTCTGTTTTGAAACTTGACATCTTCGGGATCTTCTTGCTTCCTACTGCAACACTTGGCATCTTCAAGCTTCCTTCGATCACTCAAGTACCTTAGAAAATCTAGAGTATCCATGCTTCCTAACACTTGTAAAACCGAGATGAATGCCCCCACCTCTCTTAATAGTACCGGCTTTCCTATAGACTCAAGGTCTAAAAACTAAGCCATGAAGACTCTAAATCATCCTTAGCCTTGATCAAGATTCACCCTTGGAAAACCAATGGGGCACCAAGCAACCTTGAAGCAAACAATTCGTAGAAGTGGAGAATAGTGTTGATAAACCTGCATCTAACAGTTAGTTCATGGTTTTCATTCGATCACCAAAATCATTCATACCTTTTGAAGAACTTCAATGGTTATGAAGCTAACAACAAGTCAACTTCTTTATGTGCTTATTAAATTAGTCTCATGAGTATACACAATATCTAACCAATATATGGTTTAGGACTTAACTCTATAGGCACCCGAAAACTACAGGGGTGATGCCTTCTGACTTGGGTTAGCAAGCCAAAATGCACCGTCTTTAACAAGCACTACGTCATACCCGAACGACAAAAGAGGGACATGCTGTCGCCACATGCCATGTACCTCTATAAATCATGAGGTACACCCACATTTAATGAAGATGAATAACCGGACATCATATCCACATTATCCAACTATACCTTAACCCTTCTGGATAGAAAAGTTAGGACTAAGGCATACTAAAAAGCGAATTGAACCGATGTTGTAGCATAGACACCTAAACATGCATTGCCTCCTTGCCACGTGATGCCTAGACATAATAAAAGGAAACTATATCTTTATTCATGGTCAAAGTCAATACAAAAGAGAAAAGATACATGGAAAGAATACTTAGTAGTTCCTTCAAGATGACTTAGGAACTAGGGAGAGACTCATCCAGTCTAATGCCACTCTAACAATCGAAAACTATTGAAGTATGGGTGGAAACTCCGAAATATGGCATTTGTCAATGTGAGGAGATGAAGGAACCTATTTATAGCCTTCAAAGGTCGGTGGGAAGACTTGGGTTGACTCCTTGCACATGTTGCTTTCGGATTCATCGGTTTATTGAATTTCACCATGTTGGTGCATTTCCTCACTTTATAAAGTTAATTTTTCAACCTCATACGTATTTTTCCATGTACAACTCGAACTACATTATTTGAAATAAAATGCGTTCAAAAAATAGTAAGTCTCTATTTATTTTATGAGGTTCATTGGCAGCATAATTGGTACTTAAGGACTGCCAACAATGGTCGATGGGTGTTTCACCTCCGTCATTCACCGCATGTACCATTCATCGTGATCCAATCCAATGCGAGCATGATGTGTGCCACGCTCTTCGCAGCGCAAGCAGCATGCAGCTTCGGATGTGTGTACGGGATCTGAATGGGCAGCTCACTGTCCTGGTTGGTTACGAAGTCCATGTTCCTGAAGTGAAAAGCTTAGCCGGTGGTGTCGATGGGGACTTTCCACGATCAACCATCATAAGAGATAGTGACGGTGAAATTCCAAAATAAAGGTGAGAGATCAAAGACTCTCCCACCATTATGACTATTGGAGTCATCAACGAAGCGAAGAGATGCACATGTACACCCCCTTCCTAGCGCATTAACTGTTAGTGTTTCGTACCACCAACATCGTAAGATTTGTGATGCGGAGGGGATGGCGGTGTGCGTTCTTCTCATTCATGTGGCCTAGTCTACGGAAAGACTAAGTGGTTTATTCTAGTTTGGACCACTATCAAGGTGTAACACCCTACTTCCACTTCCAGCAATAGCGATGAATAGTTACAAGGATGCTAGGGTTTCCGCTCAAGCGAGAACCCCAGGGCTGCGCTCTGTGATGATCTTGGTCATGTGTGTTGCTCGGTCTCTATCTCTAAGGGTTCCCTGGCATAGCCTTATATAGAGGTTAGACTGGGGTTACAAGGCTTGGCACCAACGGAAACAATTGGCCTTTGATGGGTAGGGACGAAAGCATATTCGAGCTGCCAAGACACACATCCCTGGGGGTGGGAGGCTGCTGTGTATCCTTGCCATGTCTAGGGTGGAAAAATTGTGCTTCAGGGGCGGTCTATCCCGTGGGGCCACGTATAGTACCCTATCACCAGTGGGTACGATGGGAATGGCTTTAGGGTTGCCTTTTCGTCCTTATCAACCGAGAATTGGACAGATCCTTTTGTCAAGTACTCGAGTCGTTCGATCGGTTGGAGGTGGTTCCCAACCCGTGAGTCGGGTATTTGAAGCGGTGCCTGACTCTTGGGTGGTCGAACAGTTGAGTCGGCATGCGACCTTCGATGGTCGGACGATGTTCCCCGACCCTCGCAGTCTAGTGGGGGTCAGGTGTGGAGGAGTTGTGGTGGATCATGGACCGGCCTTTGTCGTGAACCGTTGACTAGTGTTGTCAAGGCCCATAGTCTTAGCAGGTTGACTTCAGCTCCTAGACCTTCTCAGTGCCGGCTCTATTGTTGTAGGGCCCTAGGGTGAATCTAATATAAAGGCCCTCAAGACGAGTACCGTAAAACTAATCTATATATACTATTAATTAGCACTTCAAAAACTGAACATTTAAGAGTTAAAACTTCAATAGAATTCATTAAGCAATAGAAATATCTAAGAACAAATGACAAGAAAAATATGAACTAATGTTCCAATGACCAAAAAAATTTCAAGCATCCTTGTTGGTATAATTTTGAGCCACTAAAATAATAAAAAATAATTTTGCTGCTTTCCACTGGAATTAGAACGTAACTTTGATGGGCAATAGCATTTATGCAATAATCCATAAAGTTAAAACAAAATAATGTAAAACATAGTTTAATTAGAGATAAATAGATGAAAATATAAATAGAAAAAATATGACACCACCATCCCATGGTTAACATAGTAGAACAATTAGAGCATGACTAATGACTATTGGTAGTAGGAGTATATGTGAGTTTGTAGTAATAAATTTTTTTTAATAATGTGTATAAATACACTTTAAAATTTGGAGCCTTTTTTGGCTGGGCTCTAGGCCGGCGCCCCTATGGTCATGCCTATAAGCCGGCACTGGACCTTCCGACACTAGCTATTAGAGAATAATTTTTATTCAAATTCTACTAAACATTTCGTAGTATTTCTAACTTGGGTAGTTACATATACCTTTGGATTTCAATTAGAAAAATCAATATAAATTGTAAATGTCTACAAGCTAGTCACATGTGTTTTTAAAAATCTGAGTGATGTTGACAGGTGTGACTCACATTGAAGCCATGCAAAACAGTTTGGTGTGATAAAACAGTCTAGATTCAAAAGTTTTAGTTGTACATCAATCCGGCTGGTTGATGACGAGCCTAGCTAACGCTGCCAAAGTTCCTCTCTCCGGCGAGCCGGTACGTGGTCGAGCTTTTGTTCATAACCACTGTTTCGACCTCGCGCGGATTGACCGCACCGCACCGGTGCAGCCGCGCACTTCTCGCTCTCGGGAAGGGGCGGGGCGGCATCGCGGCCTCGTCTAGCGTGCTTCCCCGAGTCACGACAGCGGTCAGCGGCACCATCTCCTCCTGCTTTCCCATGCGCGCGTTACCCCACGCGCCGCGTCTCGAACACCCCAGCGACTTTTCTCACTAGTGGAGTAGTGCTCTCCCTTTCCCTAGGGAGAAAGAAGGGAGGAAACCATATTTTACTCGGAGCAGCACACTGCTCTAGCTCCTCCGACCCATGTCCGGTTGTCTCCCTGTCTGTACCACTCGCTCGCCGGAACGCTTGCTGCTGGTGGTTGGTGTCTTGGTGACGAGGCTTTCCATAGAGCGGCTAGCGGCGCAAGGATCTGCATGGGCAGAAAGGTGAGACTTGAGAGCCGGACGCCACATGCTGCCATCCACGAGCTACAGATCCATGTGGGTGCATGCGCGTATCACGATGGTCCAGCTTCGCCTCCCAAATCATCCGGTGGTTCACAGCACCCGTGACGTCGACTTTGTTTATAGCTTAGAGATTTATTTGGTCCAGCTAGAACAACTACTGATAAGGTATCACTTCTTTACATACCAACAACACTTCTCAAATTAATGTTAATAAAACTCGTGTACGACAGTTGAGAGTAGAAGTGAGCTCATTCATAAACACAATCTTTTTTTATTTAAAAATAAATTGCTATCTAATTACTTTATCATTATTAAAAACATGGTAAAGAGTAAGAGAAGCATGAAAAAGTACTTAAAGATGCTCAAGATCAACAAATCACGTTCAACTCCAGAGGAGATCTAATCCAACCAGAGTTCGAGTATAACTCAGACTCCAGAAGCAGCCTGTACTAAAACGGATGCTCTGATCATATACGAGCTCCGTTTTGAATATTTTAGATATAGATAAAAAGCTAAGAAGATAAGCTTTCTAATAAATCTAATCCCGTGCAAAATACTTCCTATATCTTCAGGAATCGCTGAAACAATATGACATCCAAAATATGTTAGAGTGCTGTGATATTATCTTTTGGCTCTTGGGCCGTGTATATTTTTTAGACCCATTAGTATTAGGGTTTGTTCCTAAAGACATCCTAACCTCTATATAAATAGTAGCCACATCATTAGGGATAGTTTTGTGTTTAGTTTCATCTGTTATCAAATAGTTCAACGTTTGACAGTTTATTGGTTTCTAACTTCGTGATTTAATTAAGATTTCGCAATTGAGTGTGTTTTTTTTTATTCTTTGCTTGTGTTCTTTAATTCAAACTCTGGGATTAGGCTTTTAGACGAGGTCAATCGTGTATGCACAGTTGATAACAAAGAAAAAGTGGTGTTTGCGATTGCGGGATCGAATCTTGTTGATTTGAGCTCAAATCGATTGTGTGTCGCATCTTTATCAAATCGAGAGTTACCATGACCTGACAGAAGATCGAGAATCACGTACATCAAATTCGTGATTTAATTCATATTTTGTAATTGAGTTACGTTCTTTCTTGTTATTGTTTGTGTTCTATAATTCTTAAGCTAAGATTAGCTTTTTTGGCGAGGTCAATCGTGTATGCACGATAGATAACTAGAGGAGAAGTGGTGCTGCGATTGCGAGGTTCGAATCGTGTTGATTTAAGGCCGAACCGATTGTATATCACATCTTCACTAAATCATAAATTACTACGATCTGATAAAAAATTGAGAATCACGTACATGTCAACTACTACGTTGGAGCTTGCTGAAATTTAAGAAAGAAATCGACCATAATTTCACCAAGCGGATTATGACCAGAGAGTATGCTGAAAAAGCTTAGAGTAGTTTATTACTGTACTGACTAACCCATCATCCAAAAATAAGCATCTTTTTAGATTTTTAAACTTTTATTTTTGACTATTTATTTTATTAAAAATTTGTGAAAATATTAATTATTTTATTGTGAAATGATAATTTTTAGAAGTACATTAAACTTGACTTGCTTATTTTTATATTTTAATTTTTTAATAAGATTAATTTCTAAAAGTTAAAAACATCACATATTTTGAGACGAGGAATTAGTTTTTAAAAGGCAAAGGCAGCGAGAGACTTAGTACTCTCCTTTTTAATTTATAAGTTGTTTTGAATTTAGACACAAGAATTAAGAAGAATAAAAAATATGAGATGTACTGAAAACGAGTAAGAGAGATAGAGATGAAGAATTATTAAAAAGACAGAGTTGCATTTAAAAATAAAAATGATTTATAATTTAGAAAAATTAGAGAAGTAAATGACCTATAATTTGTGAGGGAGGAAGTAATACTGTGTACAGCTAGCACAGTTAGGCACAGCTTTTGAAATCCATATTCCCAATCAACGCCATTAGGGCAACCACAATGTTTGTTGCCCAACTAATCCATAAGAGTAGAGTCTATGTGAAGTTGATTTTAATTGTTGATAAAATGCACAATGTGTAAGCAACAACTAAAATCTAAAAAAAAAAATATATATCTAAAACCAATGGGAAAGCGGACGAAGAAGAACAACTAATTTTTTATTCTTTATGATTTGGCCATAGCTTTATATATAGCTTTAGTTGTTTTTTTCTTATGAACAATTTGCACAATATTTATAACCTACCATAAAAAATATTTTAATTATTGTGAATGCGCTCACAGAAAATAAGCAACACATAACCAGCGGAAAGAGACATGGAGGAAAAGGATCCGGGAGAGCTATAGATCAAGAAAGGGACATCACATGTCGGTCATCCTTTTTCTTCGCCTCTCTCTTGCTCTTCTCCACCGCTCAGCTCTAGGGAGGGCGCCAGCGGCTGAGGAAGGGCAACTGTGTGATCAAGGAGTCGACTAGCAAGGCAAGGAAGACGAAGGAAATGGCGTGGTGGGCAGGGACCATGGGCGGCGTGGATATCCGCAACCACCTCGCTCAGTTCGCGACCAGCGGCAACACGGGGGCCGGCGAGCCGACTCCGACGACGCCTAACAGCAGCAGCAGCAACAACCATGACGACTCTTTGAGCGCCGCTCAGAGCTCCCCTGCGGCCGGCGCGGGAGAGAACTTGCCCAGCCCGAACGCCAACTCTGTCGCGTCTGGTGGGAGCGCGGGGGCAGGGGGCTCCGCATCAGGGAGGCGCCCGCGCGGGAGGCCGCTGGGGTCGAAGAACAAGCCGAAGCCCCCGATCATCATCACGCGGGAGAGCCCCAACGCGCTGCGGTCGCACGTGCTGGAGATTGCGAGTGGCGCTGACATAATGGAGGCCGTGACCACGTTCGCCAGCCGTCGCCAGCGCGGGGTCTCCGTGCTCACCGGGAGCGGCGTCATCGCCAATGTCACGTTGCGCCAGCCCGCGGCCCCGCCGGGCGCCGTCGTCGCGCTACACGGCCGCTTCGAGATACTGTCTCTCTCAGGCGCTTTCCTCCCGTCTCCATGCCCGCCCGGAGCCACCGGGCTCGCTGTCTATCTTGCCGGCGGGCAAGGTCAGGTCGTCGGAGGCATAGTCGTCGGCGAGCTAGTGGCGTCTGGCCCTGTAATGGTCGTTGCAGCCACTTTCTCCAACGCCACGTACGAGCGTCTCCCTCTGGGGGACGAGGAACCTGGTGAGGCTGCTGCGGCAGCCGCTCTAGCCGTTGGTTCCGATGGTATGCAGCAGCCCGAGGATTCGCCTGCCGGAGGCAACGGCGGGGCAGCTGCGGCAGGAGCTCAGGGTTTGCCAGATCCCACGTCGATGCCTTTCTATAATCTGCCACCGAACCTGATGCCCAACGGCGATGGTCAGATGTCACATGAATTTGGGTCATTCCGGCCACCGCCCCCGGCGTTTTAGTCACGTAGGCTCTCTTCTTGCTAGCTTGTTCACGTCTTCTGGCTTCTACCAGCTTGTTCACGTACAATTGCTTCAGTGTTGCTGTTCAACTATCTATAAATTTTGATTGCTAGTTGCCTTTACTACTTTTATGTAGGCAAAGAGAATTCTTTAGGATGTGTATTTACTACTTTGTTTAACTTCGTTGGGTGGGTAAGGTTTTAATGAGATGTGTTGGTTAAAGAGTTTTGTGCTTAACTGGTTAGATCGAGATTAGAGATTTGAGCCAAATGCATATTGCCTCGGAAGAATGTACATGCACTGCATCAATACCATCTTCTCATCTCTGGAGTGGAGGACATGCTTAGCCTCAAACAAGAGGTAGATGATCTTGTCGAGGAAGAAAATGGCAAACTATCCACAAATACTAATGCACTATTTAGAAAAAGATAATGTTGTATCGGGCCATGAAAAATAAGTGGTAAGCGCTAAGCGAGCGGTGATGCACCGCCTAACGCTTAAGGGTGCTTAAGCGTTTTACTAAGCGATCAATATTATATACATATTACATAATGAAATAAGGCTAAGAAAAAAGAAAAGAGGAAAAGAAAACAGCCAACAAAGTGTCAATAGCATAAAAGCCCAGCAGGCCTAATATATGGCCCATTTCTCTTACCGTAGCATATAAATAGAAGCACCGACCAGAATACCAGACTCACCACTCCCGAGACCCTCCCACAGCCGCCTTTGCCTCTCTCTCTCTCTCTCTCTCTCTCTCTCTCTTCGTGCCGCCCCAACAGGCTTCTCCCTCCTCTTCCCGACCTTGCCTGCAGCCACCCTCCCTATCCACACGTCGCTGCAGCTCTGCAGGTCACCGGAGATCTCTTCCTGTCGTGGAGAGTCTCTGCCGGCAGCGCTGCGCAGCTCAGCCTCCGCCTTATGAGCGCTTAGGGCCCTAAGAGAAGTGTTTCCTCTCCGCTTTACGCTTCAGCGCGCTGAAGCAAGCGCTTCACAACGCTTTTTTTTTCACGGGCATCAGGTCATAAGGTATTGCAGTGAGACACAAGCAATGTTGGTCACAATGAACACACAACAATGCTGTGGGCCACAAGCAATCACTGTCAGAAACCGACTCTTTGCCGAGTGCATTGATGTTTGCCGAGTGTAATTTCACAGACATTCGGCAAACTAGACGTTTGTCGAGTGTCACAACAACAACGCATGACGTACAGAAAAGACTCGGCAAAGCCCTTTTTTGCCGAGTATCATAGGTCCAGCACTCGGCAAAACTAACATCCATATGCGACCGTTAAGGTTTGCCGAGTGCCTATATTTGACACTCGACAAAAATAGGATCTTTGCCGAGTGCCGGTCTTTGACACTCGGTAAAAAAAATGTTTGCCGAGTGCATTTTCGGAACACTCGGCAAACGGTTATTTTGCCGAGTGTTTTTTTGACACTCGGCAAAGAATTTGATTTTTTTCCTCACCTACCCTCCTAACTTTTTTGCTGCCCACATACTGTGTATGCTACTTCATGTTAAAATTTGGTACATTTTTCGGTCTTTTTACTATATTTAGTTAATTTATTTTGTTTAATAGATTTTTTGGAGATATGTCAAATTTGAACTGCAAGTGATTCGAATATTGCAATAAAATGAATGAAAAAATTATATTCATGTTATTAAGTTTAATGTGAAGCCTTATCCGGGAAGTAATAGAAAATTTTGAACATATTTGTCCACGAAACATAACCATAAACGTATGGCCGAATTATTTTAAAATTCTATAAAAAACAAACAAAGTCTGAAAATCATGAGATTTGTCAAGATCTCATGATATCATATATGAAATATGTGATAAAAAATTGAGCCCGTTTCGTATAAGTTGTCACGTACCCTACTTAGAAATCGAAGCATCTACAAACAAGAATCTTACTATTGAGAAGGATTTTTTGAGATTTAGAGTCAATGTGATGGTCGAGTCAAAGTTTCACTTCAAAACTTTTTTATAGGAAATAACCAACATAGATTGTTTCATATGAAATTTTAGTGAATTTTCGGATCCGTTTGATAATTTTAATCAATTTACTAAAACTTTAATTGGTATAAAATGATTTTGAGTTATAACTGCATGAAATAATGGTTTAATATTCGTGCAAGCATGGAATATGCATTGTTGAGTGAATTTGATAAGGTATTTTCAAAGCATATTCGAATAAATTTAGTAAAACACGTTATAGAAAGAATAAAAGAATAAAATAAAAATACAGTTCGTCGAGTGTCGGTCGGTTGACACTCGGCAAACAAAATCTTTACCGAGTGCCCTAGGCTAGACACTCGGCAAACTTGACGGTTTTTTTTTTTAAAAAAAGAGTACTCTATGTTTGCTGAGTGCTAGGATCTGAGCACTCGACAAACACGATCTGGCACTCGACAAACAATATGTTTACCGAGTGCCGAGATCTTTGCACTCGGCAAAACCGATCTGGCACTCGGTAAACAAGTTGTTTGCCGAGTGCCAGGATCCGAGCACTCGGCAAACTATGCGATAAAAACATTTGTCTGCCCTTCCCGACTGTCACTCTCTCCCTCTCTCTCACACACACACACCCGCCCGGGTGTGCCCCGCCCG
>BCLH01001633.1:51846-62203 GCA_001602315.1 Zoysia pacifica | reverse complement strand
GCAACAGCTGCCGCATGGCGCGCGACGCGCTCGCCGCCAGAACTCGCTTAAAAAAACTGGAAAAGAGAGCAAATGAATTAGGGTTAAAGTTGGAAGGAGTCCTACTTCTTTTATACCCTTCGAAAAAAAAGCGCGTCCGTCAGATCTGGATCCAACGGTCTAGATCGTGCGATGGCTAAATAGGCTAGATTTGGCCCATGAGAGAATGCGAATTTTCAGCCAAGCTCAGGTTGGATTGCATGAATTGCAACAGGCCAATGGGCCAGGCCGAATTTTAATTTCGGCCCAAAAAGAAAAGTTTTTTCATTTATTTTTCAGAAGCATTTTTAATTGATTAATTAAGTAATTTTTTACCTAATTATATCTGTTAAAATTTGAACCAACAGGATAATTTTGACAGAACAGAAAAATAAAGTAAATGCTTTTGAAATTTAAAGAATTTTGTTTTCCGCTACGTACTTAAAAAAATTATTTTTATTATTAAATTCGAACCAACAGGAGAATTTAATTTTGGAAAAATAGTAATAAATTTCAGATAATTATGATATTGTTATTTTCTGACCAACGTTGATAATAACAGTATTATAATTTCATAATTGATATCTTTTTATGCATTATTTCTATTTTTACCCAACGGTGATGTAGATTTAATGTATAATACAAAAAATTGTGTGTCATATTTTTTGACCAACGTTGAAAATAAGACATATAATTTTAATGTTATTAGGTTCTCACTTTATTTGATTTATTTACAAGCGGATACAACTTAATGAGTTGTATCAAAGAGATACCCACTCTCAAAGGTGACAACTATGGAGAGTGAAAGAAAAAGATAGACCTAACGTTTATCTTGGCTGAGGTGAACTGAGTTCTGATCACAGCATGTCCCACTGAGCCTGAGGAGCCAATGAGAAAAGAAAATAAGGCTGAGGCTGCTTGGCAGACTAGACAAAGAGACTATGCTCCTTTAAAGATGTCTTATGACTTTAAGCATAGGAAATGGACCATAGCCAACAAAAAATGCATTACTGTGATAAAAAAACACGATTGAGCCTGCAATTATGAGTTCAATCTCAGAGTGTGACACCGTCACAGAGTACCTTAAAAGAATAAAGAGTCAGTTTACTGGCTCTTCAAAGATATATGCCACACAAGTTATTAAATAACTTGTGACAGAAAGGTACTCTGGTGGTAACGGTGGCATTAGAGAGCACGTACTGAGAATGAGCAACATGATATCTAAGCTCAAACTAATGGATATGGGTCTCAAGGATGAGCTTCTTATCCATTTGATTTTTGCTTCTTTGCCAAAAGAGTTTGACACCTTTGTTGTCAACTACAATATGCAACTCGAGACATGGGACTTAAAAAAGTGCATAGCTATGTATGTGCAAAGGAGGACAGAATTAAAGCTTCACATGGTGGTTCTATCAACTATGTGAAAGACAACAAAAATTTTTTTTAATAGTCACTCCTCAAAGAACAATGGAAAAGTTTCTGTTCATCAGCCTCAACAAAATAAATTTACAGTAGACAAGGATCAGTGTCTTCACTGTAAGAAGACAGGATACTATAAGAAAGATTGTCTCTCCTATTTAAAGATGATCATAGCAAAACAAAGGTGAGAACATTATTACCTTTATAAATAAATCCTTGTATGTGTAATATTCGAAATCTACTTGGTGGATTGACTCTGGAGCAACTGTTTATATTGCTAATTCATTGCAGGGATTCCGTTTGACGAGGACTACGTAAAGAAAAAAAAAGATTCATTAAAGTTGTAAATGGAGTCTAAACTGAAGTTGAAGCCGTTGGCGATCTTTCATTAGAGCTAGCTGATAGCTTTATTCTTATAATTAGAGATGTTCTCTATGGACCCTCTTTACAGAGGAATTTGATTAGTATTTCATGTTTGGATAATAATGGTTATGATTGTCATTTTAAAAATGGCAAGTGTGAAATAATGTTTAATAAAGAATGTGTTGGTCTTGCCATCTTACAAAATGAGCTTTATTTGCTATCACTACGTAATGATATGAATGTCGTATGCGATAATAATAACGTTGCGTGCGAGATAAACGAATCCTCGTCTATCAATGAAAATAGAAAACGAAAAAGAACTCTAAATGAGTCATTGAAATTATGACACTGTCGTTTAGGCCATATTTTGAGGGGGAGAATAGAAAGACTAGTTAAGAATGATATTCTTTCTTCACTAGAGTTCTCAGACTTAGAACAATGTCGAGATTGCATTAAAGAAAAATTTGTAAAAAAGATTAAGAAAGATGCAAAAAGAAGCACATGATTTTTACAAATTATTCATATTGATATTTGTGGTCCCTTTTCTGTGAAGAGTATAGATGGTTATGACTCGTTCATAACATTCACGGATGATTACTCCCGATATGGATATATTTATCCAATTAAAGAAAGAAATGAAGCCTTAGATAAATTTAAGATATTTAAGGCTGAAGTTGAAAACCAAAATGATTTTAAGATAAAAATAGTCCGATCTGATCGTGGGGGAGAGTAGTACAGTCGGCATACCCTTATGGACAAGTTCTTGGACCTTTTACAAAGTTTCTACAGAAAATGAAATAGTGGCCCAGTATTCTACATCAGGCGAACTTCAGCAAAATAGAGTAACTAAAAGACGCAATCGTACCTTGATGGATATGGTGCGAAGTATAATGAGCTATTCCACATTGCCATTGAGTTTGTGGATGGAGGCGTTAAAAACCGTCATTCATATTCTCAGCAGAGTACCCAGTAAATCGATGCCGAAAACACCGTATAAGTTGTGGTCAGGGAGAGTTCCCTCCTTAAACCATTTACGAGTGTGGGGGAGCCCAGCTGAAGCCAAAGTATTTAACCCAAATCTTGGGAAGCTTGATCCCAAAACAGTAAGTTGTCATTTTATTGGTTACCCAGAAAAGTCAAAAAGTTATCGTTTCTACTGTCCAGACAGACATATAAAGTTTGTAGAAACGAGACACGCTGTCTTTTTAGAGGATGACATGATGAGGGGGAGCGTGGTAGCTCGAGAGATTGATCTTAAAGAGAAGCGGGCGTACACGCCTACTCCAATGATTCAAGAGCCATTCTTCTCACTATCTGTTGTCGCTGCACCGATAGTACGAGATACTGTGATGCAAGCACCTGTTATTGTTCCTCCTGTGGCAACAATGAATGCAAATGAGGAACCTGTTCTACAGGATCCTATAAAACCCGTTGTCACAGATGAGAGGGAGCAACAACAGCCTCAAACAGAAAATGTACAGAATGAATAGGCCCCGAGGAGGTCTTAAAGAGTAAGAAGATCAGCTATTTTTAATGACTATAAAGTTTATCAGACAGAAGAATTTCAAATAGAGGATAATCCTATCTCATTTGAAGAAGCTATGAGATGTGAAAACTCTTCAAAATGGTTTGAGGCCATGGAAGAAGAAATGAAGTCTATGAAGGCTAATAAAGTCTAGGACTTGAAAGTAATTCCTAAAAGAGCTAAAATAGTAGGCTGTAAATAGGTCTACAAGACAAAACTGGACTTCCAAGGGAATGTAGAAAGATATAAAATACGACTCATGGTAAAAAGCTTTACTCAAAGAGAAGGGATTGATTACAATGAGACCTTTTCTCCGGTCTCATGTAAAGATTCCTTCAGAATCATAATGGCACTAGTGACTCATTATAATTTAGAGTTACATCAGATGGATGTAAAGACAGCATTCCTCGATGAGGATTTGGAGAAAAATGTTTATATGGCACAACCGAAAGGTTTTGTCATGGAAAGAAATAAAAGAATGAGATGTCGTCTAAAGAAATCGATTTATGGATTAAAGCAAGCTTCAAGACAATGGTACTTGAAGTTTGACAGTATGATAAAGAAATTTAGGTTTAAAGAAAATATAAAGGATAACTGTGTTTATTCAAAGTTTAAAGATGGGAAGTTTATCTTCTTAATCCTGTATGTGGATGATATCTTACTAGCTAGTAGTGACGTCAGTCTGCTACTGGAGACAAAAAAGATTTTGTCCTCAAACTTTGATATGAAAGATCTTGGTGAAGCTTCTTTTGTTCTGGGAATCGAAATTCACCGAGATAGAAACAAAGGGGTATTGAGACTGTCACAAAAGACATACATAGAGAAAGTATTAAAGAAATATGGTATGTATAAATGTAGTCTATCACCTGCACCTATAGTCAAGGGCGATAAATATGAGGACTTCAGTGCCCCAGGAACTAATATGAGATCGATTAAATAAAAGTGGTTTCATATGCTTTAGCTGTCAGAAGCTTACAGTATGCTCAAGTATGTACACACTCTGACTTAGCATTTGTTACCGGGTTACTTGGTAGATTCCAGAGCAATTCTAGAATAGAACATTGGAAATTGATAAAGAAAGTCTTGCGCTATTTGCAAGGAACAAAAAGCCTCATAATGATATACAGAAGATCAGATTCACTCTATACAGTGGGGTGTACAGATTCTGATTATGCGAAAGATGATAAAAAGTCTATATTCGGATATGTGTTTACTCTCGCTGAAGGAGCTATTTTGTGAAAAAGCTCAAAGCAAACCGTCACTACATCGTCCACAATGTATACCGAGTTTGTAGCATATTATGAGGCTACGGGGTAGGTGAACTAGCTTAAAAAATTCATACCCGATTTAAAAGTGGTTAACGACTTTCATAGACCACTTAAGTTGTACTGCGATAATCAACCCGCAATAACGTATGCACACAACAATACGTCAAGTGGTGCTACCAAACACATTGACATAAAGTACTATATTGTGGAAGATAAAGTTCGGGATCAAATCATAAGTCTTGAGCATATAAGCACCGCAAAGATGCTAGCGGATTCGCTTACTAAAGGCTTACCATCCAAAATATGTATTGAACATGTTGCCGGCATAGGTTTAAGAGAAAGGCTGTGATTCCTGAACTAAAAGATGGCCTAAAATATATAGTAACTATTTCAGAACAGAAAAATGTATTGTAGCTGTTAAGTCTATCGGCGATTGATCGTGACGATGAGACAGTTCTATGCATTAATCTGTAATAGAATGAGTGAAGTTAAAAAAGTAATAAAGATAAAAGTATAAAGTGAGATCAAAGGAGAGAATGTTAGAAATTGATCTCCATCTATTTTGATCCAATGGCTTTAATGGGCCCTTGACTTAATCGCATTCTGATCTGAGGTGCCCAGCCCATTATGGTTGGTGGGTCCCTGTCGCCAGTATCACAATAAATAGAGGTGAGGGCTGGTCGGGACTTATGACCAACGTTCGTCCGTACCGCCGCACCCCACCAACATTCCTAAACCTGATCTGTGAGGGGGCGCTGTGCCGACAGGAAGCACCACTGCCGTCACCGCCACGACGACCGTCGTCACCGAGAGATCGACGACGTCACTGTGACTCCAACGCCACTGTCCTCTTCACTGACCGATGCTGCCCTACCGTAGAGGACCGCACCAACAAAAGGTAGATGGCCTTCTACGACTCCGATGACCGGATTCGAAGGTATTGACCACCTCCGAACCACAGATCTATTACCGACACGAAACTCTCGAATCTGCACTCTATACCCAGAGAAAATATTACAACAAGCTGATTAACCTGCGTGGATACCTTGTGAAGGACCATGCGGAAGTGCTCTTGAGGTACGTTGATCCGTCGGGGCCGGGGATCTTATATAGAGGCCTGGAGATAGGGCAACGTGGAACTTTCTTCCAAGATTTTCTCTAGCTAGCTAGTTCATGCATGGTATGGACATAGTTTGATTCCAGGGTCCTGGTGGCTGGTGCACAAAACCGATCACAAGTCATAGCACACCTGGAACTGTGACCGACGGCTTTTCAACCCTTCTCGCAAACCTCGCGAGTCCAAGGCTGCCGACCAGTGCTTTCGCTTGCATGCGTGGCATGCATGCACTGGCTGCATGCCTCGCGAGAAGCCACGGAGTGCCACGTGCACGAGGCCAAAGAAGCGTTTGCATGGGCGCCGATGCTGACCCGTCAACGCCACGGCCAGGTCTGAATTCCAGCAGCACTGACTGCGTTGCATTGAGACGGAACGGGGTCCTCTCAATTTGAGCAAAAAATTCAACAATGCTACAGTATCATGAATTAGGTTGTATTTTCTTCCGTTCGATCGAGACGGAGAGTAGTCTACATGCGTGAGTGGCTAGCATGCGAATCTTCACCTGTGACTGAGACGTGGTCAATGGTTATCTATTTCTGGAGATATTGGAGAAGATGTATACTTCCTCTGGTGCAGAAAGGAATCATTTTGTACAATGACATAGTTTCTAAAATATAATTTTTATTTTTATTTTTTATAAAAATATTTATTAAAAAATAATATATTTATACTTTTATAATGTACTTTTTAAAACAAATCTTTTTATATTTCTATACTTAACTAGTTAATACTTATTTGTAATTTATATTTTCAATATTTGATCAAAACATGTCAAAACAATCTTCTTTTAACCGGAGAGAGTATGCAGCCGATGGACGTTGAACCATGCAATTAAGCACGTGCGCTACTGGAAGCATGCGCTGTTTCTGAAGAACAAATGAAGCATATTTTATCCTTCATAGTACTCCGTACTTTTCATGGCATTGGGCACAGCTGGTTATCCTATCTGTGCGAGTTTCTTAGGTTTTTTTTTACCACAAGCTTTCGAGTTTTAAAAAAAATTGTTTGGTGAAATTTAGATGGTGAAAAGTATACATTTAGCTTTTTCACATTAAAAGCTAAAAAAAACAATCTTCAGTGAATTTTTCAGTTTTTAGTTCATTTATGTAAAAGCTAATTTTTCAATCAATTTTCAAGTTTTTCAGTTGAGAATATGAAACATAGAGGATCATAAACTCCCCAGGCACTCTTTTTTTTAATTTTTTTTATCTGGATGATCTATCAAGAAGTTTCATTCGTTTGAAACTCGACCAATTGCAACATGCAAAGCAAAACTAGAGACCTGCGCGTGGAAATATTTTCCATCCTGACACTGATTAAACGATCGTAGCCTCTATTTACTTTTAATTGTCATGGTATAATTTAAAATTTGTTCCTAGATACTCCTATGTACTTGTTAAAGCACTCACATCCCAATATAATTTTGTCTTTTCAACAAAATGTCTTTTTCACTTGTATTTGTTTTTGATTTGTGTACAAGTGAATGGAGGGAGCATATAGCACAAGTGGATCCGTATCATCGGCAGTCGACTAGTCAGCCGTCGACGCTAAGGTTCAACTTACCGTTTTGCCGGAAAAATCGTGGCTCATCCGTTTGGCAGCTTTTGCGAAAATCGTAAAAAGTGCTACAGTAACTTAAAAAATCGAACAAATTTGAAAATCAAATTTTTGAGAGAAAATGATCGATTTTTACTGTTTATCGATCTGTTTTTACAGTTTACCGATCAGTTTTTACAGTTTATCATTTTTTATTTTAAAATTAAATCAGTTTGAGTGTTTTTCACTGATTTGAGCAGTAAATCGCTTGGTTTGAACGATAAACCACTCAATTAAATCGGTTTTTAAATTTTTAAATTTTTAAACTTTTTTAAAATAAAAAACCGATTAATCGTTCAAACCGAACCGGAGTGCGGTAAAATCGAACACCGAGAAAACCAATCTCGTGTGCGTGTATCGTGTGGCTATCGATCCTTCGGAACGCAGCTGTCGAACGAAGCATGCGAAAGAAAAATCGAATGGAGTTAGAATATGGACAGATAATAAAAAATATTATAATCCTTAAAATTAATCATAATCATCTATTAATTAGATCTAATATTTAAAAATAAAAAATATCTCTCCTACTTATTAATTTCTTAGATAGTCTGTACAAGAGATTGTGTCACGCTTCAACCAAATCCTCCGCAATCTTCGCCGCCTTCACCCTGCCGCAATCTTCGCCGCTTTCTCCCTCGCCCGACTCGCCGATCCCGCAATCACCTTCAAAAAATCCGGTGAGTATTGGGTGCTGCCCGCGGAAGACGAAGCTGCCCTGTGGAGGCGCCGCGCCCGCCAGGAGTACGCCGTCGGGCGCCGGGTGGTGGAGCATGACGTTGTCGTTGGCGACAATGACCGTGCCAGCGTGCACGCAGATCCGGAGGTTCCGGCGGGCCACGAAGTGCGCGAGCGCCACGGCGACTTCGCGGCCGCAGAGTGTGCCGATCACGTGCGGGCGCATCGTCGCCACGGGCTCGGCCTTCCGCGTGATCACCACAGGCGGCTTGGAGCCGGCGAGGCCACAGCGGAAGTAGGAGCACAGGTGGCCGGAGAGGGCACCACAGAGCTGGGGGAGGCTGTGGCTGTCATGGCCAGGACGGCGGGTTAGTGTACACCGAGACGCTGAGGAAGTGGCTGCTCCGGGACATCGCCTTCGGGATTAAGCACTACTTGGTCATCCAGGTCAGGTTTGATGTAATCACACCTCGCCGCGCGACGACGCAGATGTGTTAATCTTGCTCGAACTGCAATGCTGCATCTTTTCCTTACATACCGCTCGTATTATGCAAGGAAAAAACTGATCTTTTTGCAGTTTCTGGATTTACGGTGCAATGGAGTGGCCGAAATTTTGATCTGCTTGCTTCCCCCTGCTGAAGTTCTCTTCTTTTATCGTTTTGTGGAAATTTAGACTATTGGCTTGTTTGAAAAGAATTCAAGAATCTGTTTTTTTAGAAAAGACTTGGTTATTACTATGTTAGAATGCTTCTTTTTGGTTAAGTAGGAGTATGTTAGAATGTTTTGGGCGTTTGATAGAACTCGTGAGAGTGAAAAGAGAACTGGGCACCTGTGAAGCAGGAAGGGACGTATTCTTCTCCTTGCTGAACATTTTGTTGTTCAGAGAACTCATTGCCTGTGATCCTCTGCAACAGCTCAGTGCTTTTGTGACTTCAAATATTGTCACTGATTTTTCCCCATGGAAAATTCTCTGCTTTCACAGTCAAAAGTGTAAGACTGCATGTATTATTCGTAACCGAGATTTAAAGTCAAAACACATATTTGCTACACTGGAATGCCACAAATTCAGATAGTCGCTGGTTCTGTTTTCATAGATAACCACACTGACTCGCTATCCTGAAATGCCACAAGGTCACAACCTCAACCAAAACAAAACCATGTCATCTTGGCCATAGAATCCTGCTGTAATTATTCACGATTTGGCTTAACTAACGTACTCATTCTTTATGTTTAAACAGCTTAACCAGGTAGCTTATCAAGGCTGCGAGCCATTGCCAGAACAGAACAAGGTAGTTTGCCTCCAATTTTTCTCCAGGCCTTGGTCCAAAGAGGCCTCTTTATAACTCCTTTGCTTTTGGTAGAGCTTTATCTTGAGAGCAAAGCTCCCGAAGAATCTACTTTTGTTCCGGTGAGTACTTCTTGGCTATCTCCCTTGCTGATTCTGTCTGACCGAATTTCGATTTAACTTTTCCTCGTCTGAACAATGCTTTCATATTAAATAGTCCAATGAAGACTATTCACGCATGCAGCACTTCCACCGTTTTTAAATTGATGTCGCCGTTGATTTTTTTAGTTTCAACTTTGACCATTTTTCTTATTAAAATAATTTTGATAAAAATTATATATTTTTTATAATTTGATTAATCATTAGAGTTATTTGAATCACAACTTAAAATTTTACATATTTGAACTAATTTTTTAAATAAGACGAAAGGTCAGAGTTGAGATTAAAAGTCAATGAATGGAGGGAGTATCTATGTACTTTCCAAACAATTGAAACATAAAATTCTCTCCCATGTACGCAATTGCCTATCACAGGAGGTGGCTGAGGACTTAAATTGGAGTATCACAATATATGACAACATGCAGAAAGTAAAGAACGACACTAACAATTTCATACTGATGCATGGAATCTTTAAGTTTCTTTTGTTTGTACTGTTTGTTACCCTCAATCTCTCTCTCTCTCTCTCTCTCTCTCTCTCTCTCTCTCTCTCTCTCTCTCTCTCTCACACACACACACACACACACACACACACACATATATATATATATATTGGTTTTGAATTTTAAAACCATTTTGAAAACATATATGTTGATCAGTTTTCAACCGGTTTTTAGATTTTTATGTTTTTAAATTTATAAAACGAAAATTAGTTGTCCAATGAAACACTAAAAACCATGAAAACATTCTCATAGGTACATCATAGCAGAATTATATCACATTGCTACCTCGGTACATTATCCGAATCTATCTAGATATGAGCAAGCAGTAAGGTCCTGTGATGCAGACTGACTCTTTTATTTATTCAGATAGGATTAGTTTTGATTTCGTTCAGAATAAAAAGGCATCGTGCAAAGGTTAAATTGGAGCAAGTA
>BCLH01001633.1:5389-47638 GCA_001602315.1 Zoysia pacifica | reverse complement strand
GCCGCCGCCGCCCAAGAGACAGGCTCCTCAACCGAACTCGCTCTCAACGAAAGCGCGCGAGCTTGTTCTCATGGTCCCTGTTTGTGGGATCGCCAAATCCCCCAAAATCCCAAACCCCAATTTCAAACCAAAACTCTAGCCTGCCCGATCCCGCCCACAATCCAAGTCGGATTGATGGATCCGGTCGTAGGTGAATCAGCCTGCCTTGGGTTTCTTGTTTGATTCATCCTCACCAGATTGGACTCATAGCCGTGAAATGGGCGGCGCCGATGAGCAACGTGGGGCGTGGCTCAGGAATCGACAGTGACAGTAGTGGAGACAATATCATGGTGCAGTACTTGGTTGAGGTGAGACAACTGCTTACAGTCCTGCTTAAATGCTGCAACATTGAGCTCAAGCAGTCGTGTGGGTGCAAGGACCCCAGGTTCTCACAAGGGAGACCGCTGTAAGCACAATGCCCTCCCTCTCTCTGCTTCTTCGTCATAATTTTTTTGTCATGTGGGATTGATGTCTGCTCCTTGTTGATTAACAAGGTCAGTGGTGGAAGTTCAATGCGTTGTTTGTTTACACCTAATCATAACTCATATCATCCGAGCGTTTTGAGGACGATGATATGCTGTGATTAGTTTATATTTGTGAGAGTTTAGTACTGGGATGGATTCTTATAGTATTAAGATGATGTTTAGTATTAGGATGGATTCTTATAGTATTAAGATGATGTTAACTTAGTTTGAGCTCATGTCTAAAACATTGACTCGTAATGTGAAATTTGTTTGTTTGGTCCAGTTTGCCCAGTTGATTGTATTACAAACCATGGTCTGTTTTTACCAATGTTTAAACCATATCTTTTGTGTTTCAAGGATGCCGAATAGAATGAGAAGGCAGGGACAATGGGATCGAGGTGGACCAAACACGCCAAGCTAAGCTTCATCGTATTCGTAAAATGAAGGCATGCACTTATGCTTCAAATTTGTTGTTTCATATTATATTGGGTTTGAAATAGCTAGCTTTATCTCTTGCAATATATGACCTTGACACTATAATTAGCAATGGAGGGACTGACATGTTGCTGCATAGCTGTTATAGATTGCTAATATAAATCAAATGTCAAGCGATCATAAAGTATTGTTTTTGCTACAGTTCTGTAGCGTTATGCTGGCTATCAGTGATCCAAGCCAAGGCGTCCTTTTACGATGGCGAGAGCTCTGATCTAAAAGCTGGTATGGAAAAACAACCCAGCAAAGAATCGAGAGATCAGTGTCATATTGAGAGGATTGACACAAGGTACGAGGATTATAATCTTACCCTGAGATTTGAAGGTATTGAGCAAAGTTTTCATGAAAAAAGTTATGATGCTATCCCAAGAACCACATGAAGCAGAAAATACTGAAAATTCAAGCTATGAAGCATTGCAAAATGCTGCCTATGTTGTCTTGTCTACCTAGAAAGCAATGCAATATAAGTGACCAATGCAATATGTGAGGGTTTATTGTCATTTTATTGGTCTCTGTTTATGCTAATTGATTTTTTTTCAGAATGATTTGTGAGGGAATCAAAATTAATTCACATATGGATGTTGAAAAAGTGATTGATTTATCCAGCACCTGGAGAAACTACTGGCACTTGGGAGCTCACCAAGCAAACATATAGAGAAGAATTCCCATGGAAAAAAAAAAACTCTGGCTCACCTGCAGCAATATCAGCAAGCAAGCATGAGCTATTATGCGAATAATCATTTTTGTTTTGGCATTTTTAGCATGAGATTGCTCCCTGATGGAGGGGACTACTGCTTTGTATGATGGCCAAGGGCACCAAACTACATGTGTCACTTTTTGCTTTTGAGACAGTGTACTATATGTGTTAATAAAGATGTGAATTGTTATAATGTAAATAGTTTAAATAAAATGGTGCTAACCATTGAGCTGTTTTTCACCGTTGCGAAGCACGGGCATTGGACTAGTAAATTTTTACTGGGATAATTGATTTTTAGGGTAGAATAATTTATTGTCACCATTGAAACAATTGAATCTTACCACTAGAATAATTTGATTTTTCTTTCTATTTTTTCGAGCTTTACTTTTTTATTTTTTTTAAAAAAATATTTTAAAATTTTGCTTTTATATTTTCTCCTTTTCCATCAAAATATTTACAATAATTTATTTTAATTATTAGAATATTTAATCTTACTAACAGAACAATTAATATTTATTGCTGGAACAATTTTCATGGACCATGATTTATAAAATTGGTAGTAAACCCACGTACAGTTTTTGGTACCCGTCCACAACCTAAGTGATGTATCTGGCTTTTTGAAATCAATATTTGACTATTCATTTTATTAAAAAAATTTGCAAAAATATTATTTATTTTATTATGAAACAATTCATTATTTAAAGTACTAAAAGTTTGACTTATTTATTTTTGTATTTTTGTAAATTTTTTAAATAAAATAAATAGTCAAAGATTGATTTAAAAAGTCAATAGAGGGAGTAACTTATTTTGTTAGATCAATCAAACAAATGATTATTACTCCCTCGGTTCTAAAATAAGTGTTTTTAGATTTTCAAACATCTCTCTTTTACCATTGTCTTATTCCAAAAATTTGTGACAAAATTATTTATTTTATTATGAAATGATTTATTATTAGAAATATTTTAAGATTGACTTATTTATTTTTGTTTATTTATAATTTTTTTGAATAAGACAAATAATCAAACATCGATTTAAAAAAGTCAAATCTGCACCACTAACGGAACTAGATTAATCCCCCAGTTCCCTTAAAAAAATTCTTTCTTTCGCTGGCGCTCTACCGATTTGTCTAATTGACACATAGATTAGATGTAGTTTGACCTGAAATGGTCAAATCTGACAAATAGCCTAATTAGACACTCTTTCCCGAGAAGCTTATTTTGCTAAACGTCGTGGCTACATTTCATATACTGACAGAGACGCTGCACTAACCAAACATCGAAAACCTGCTGGACACAATATATTTGAGAGTAAATAAAGCTCGATCGGAAGATGAGAAATATCCGAAGTGTGCATGCTTTATTTGTTGCAATGTAACATCACCCTTTATTTAATCCCCGTCCGCAAAACAATCGCAGGCTTCTGAAACTTCTGATGATGCGTTTTATTCTAGTAGTAGCTAGCACCACCACGTAAATGGAGCGCCTTATTATTACGGGTTTACTGCACCGATCGTCTCGCGCGGTTGATCGATCGGCGACTCGATCAACAGATCAGCAGTTTACGAACTGGTAGTCGACGTTGAGGTGGCCCATCTGGTACCCCCGGTTGTCGGTGTCGATCTTCTTGAACACGGTCTCGAAGTCGAGGTCCAGCCCGCCGTTGGCGCACTGGTCCACGATCCTCGCCACGGTCGACACGCCCGTCCCGCGGTTCGTCACCTGCAGGCAGACCAACAACACCACCAACAAGCTCGCCGCCGTCACTACGTAATTAAGCTCATCTCAAAGCACGAGCAGCAGCAGTAGTAGACAGAACAGGATGGTCTGAAAGCTCGCCGCCGTTCGCACGTACCTGGATGCACCGGCCGCAGGCGTCGCGGCCCCGGGGCCCCGCCGGCCCGCAGAAGGCGGTCCAGCCGTACTGCTGGCGCCACGCCAGCGGCTTGTCGGCGTCCCACGTCGCGCAGAACGCGCTGACGCGGTTCAGGTCCCAGCCGTTCTGCGCCGGGTTGTAGAGGTGGTACGTCGCGCGCACGTTCGACGCCGACTGCGCCGCCGCCGTGGCCGCGAAGGCGCACAGAAGCGCCGCCACGGCCACCGCGAGAAGCGCCCGCGAGCTCGCCATTTAGGAAAGAGTACCTTGTGTGGATGCGGAAGTGCAGCGAGCGAGCGAGCGAATGGAGCTAACGGTGGCGGTAAGGTGGTGGTGCGGTGGATGGAGGTGATCGGTGATCCGTCCGGCGGTCGGGGTCTTATCTAGAGGCCTGGTCATGGTGACAGGGTTGCAACGAGGAATTTTCTTCTTCCAAGGCTAATTTTCTAGATCTGGTTCCCTACACTGCAAGTAATTTGGTCATGAACATAATTTCCAATTTCCACGTCGCAGTTGCCCACAGGCCATAGCACTTACTGGAACTGAGACCGACAGCTTTTCAACCCTTCTCGATCGATAGTCTGGTGGCTGGTGCTCATGAACCAGTCTCCAGTATCCACGGCCTAGTCCAAGGCTATGCACTGGCGAGTAGCCGAGCAGTGACACATGCACGAGGCAACGAAGCCGAATTAGCTGACCCGTCCAACACGTCGATCCAGATCTGACTGAATTCCCGCGTCAATAACATCTTCGCATCGAGGCGTGGTACGTGCACTACGTGATGAATAGCTAGCGTGCAAATCTTGACCGGTGAATGGGTAACGTGGTCATCTGTTTGTGGAGATTTTGGAGAAGATGTGTATGTGATCGATGGACGTTGAACCGTGCAAACATGTGAAAACTGCTGGAAGTATGCATTGCTTCTGAAGAACAAATGAAGCATACTCCAGTTTCTTGCGTGCTTGTCATGGCATTGGGCACTGCTGGTTATCTTATCTCTGCGAGTTTCTTAGACACTACAGACTCTCGTTTATATTTTTTCTTTTTATTTTATCTCGATGATCGAGAAGATTCATTCGTCGAAACTGGATTGGAGTATGCAAATTAAGCAGAACTAGAGGCGATCGCGTGGAAACATCGTCCACACCCTGACCCTGAGTAATTAAACGAATTGAAGAGAGACACGCAAATATACCTGTAATTTATATTTACCTTTTGCTTTCAGTCAAGATAATAAAAGTAGCCGATTACGGATAGCAGGCACTATTGCAGACGCAACGGTCTGCAACATGGAAACTTCATTTTTTTTTAGATAATGGAACAGCAAGGTTCCCCTTCTATACACCTTCCAGAAGCGTCCATATGGAAACTTTATAAATGGCAGAGCTCCTGCCTTATTTCAAAAAAAAAAACTTTATAAATGCTCATGATTTCAAGTACCAGTTTGTAACATAATCCCTGACTTAATAACACATGTAAATAGTGTCAAATTAAAGTGAAATATAAATTGCAGGTTCAAAATAGGCATATAATTGCATTGGTCAAGCGTGATTTGCAATGGTTTTCGGTGAAGGTAAGGAAAACAGAGGTTGTAATGGACATTTTTTCTATGGAGTGGACAGCATACGAAAGTTTCCTATGATTTTCCTATAGATTTTGCCTGTGTTCCAAATGAGTGGACAGTGTTCAAATCCATAGGTATCAGAATCCTTCATTTTTTTTTCCACTACACAATTCCTCAATCCAAAGGACCCCTAAATACTACTCAATTCGTCACAATTTATAAATCCTTTTGAGTATGAGCATGTTAATTAATGATAGTGAAAAGATAGTGATATACAGAAAATTAAGAGATAAAGATTGAAAAGTATTAGAAAGAGAATAGTGAAGCGAGAACTTATAATTTAAGTAAAACTAGGTAAATTTAGAGTAACTTATAATTTGGGATGAAGAGAGTATATTGTTGCTAGCTAGGTCACAATGGATCCGAAGGCCTCCTTTAGAACACGGGAATTTTTACTGTTTTCTACTTTTTTTTTTAAATTGAACTGATTTATATGAAATTGATGTGTGATCCCTGTGAAATTCATACGTTTCAAAGGGGGCCAAGTTCCGAACTCCTAGGCCACCAGTAGAATATTTTTTAATAAAATGAATGGTTAAATATAACGTTAAAAGTCAATATTGTTGATAAATTGAAACCGAGGTAATTCATCACGGTCGTGCAAGCTCCAGTATTATACATCCATCTTGAAGTTTGCTTGATTTACTTTCTGATACAGATAATACATCAACCCTTGTTTATTTCTTCCATTCAAACGCGTCTATTCTTTGGACGCGCGTATTTATTTGAACAAACATCGACCAAGCATGTGACCAGATACTGCGCGGACATCGATCAGTTGTCGCCGCAGTCGACGAACTTGTAGCTGACGGTGAGGTGGCCGTTCTGGACGCCCTGGCCGTCGGTGTCGATCTTGCTGAACGCGGTGTCGTAGTCCAGGTCCAGCCCTCCGTTGCTGCACTGGTCGACGATCCTCACCGTGATCGCCGCCCCCGTCGCCGTGTTCGTCACCTGCACGTACGCGACGACCACCCACCCACGGCAACATACGCCGACGAGATCAGTCGCCGTTCACCTCTGCTTAACAGCTTAAGCACTCCGAGCAGCTCACCCTGCCGACCTAGTAGAGCAGGGAGGCTGAAGAAGAAGAGCAACGACTTACCGAGAGGCACTTGCCGCAGGCTGCCTGGCCGGTGGGTCCGGCGGGCCCGCAGAAGGCCGTCCAGCCGTACTTCATCCTCCACGCCAGCGGCATGCCGGCGTCCCACGTGGCGCAGAACGCGCTGACGGCGTTCAGGTCCCAGTTGTTCTGCTGCGGCCGGTAGAAGTTGTAGGTCGCGCGCACGCCGGACGCCTCCTGCGCCGCGGCCATGGACGCCGCCGCCGCGCAGAGCAGCGCCGCTGCAAGCGTGATCAGACCGATCGTCCTCGCCATGGCGGCCGAAGTTACCGAGAGGCTAGCACGGGCCTAAAAGCGATGTTTTCTCACACGACTGCTAATGGACGTCGATCGCCTAAGCTACGAGCTACGGGCGGCGTGTTGCCATTTTAAAGAAGCCGCAAGTACGCCCAGCTGTGCATTGACCCTTCAATTTTCCTCCGAGAATCGCGCCACAATTCGTTCAAATCCATTGCCAAGTCTAGATACCGGCCTGACCTTATGGAAAGCCGAACTCAACTCCCCAGAATTCCAATTAACAGGCAGTCGCAAACATTGACCAGGCCGGCCAATCGAACGAAGAAGACGACGATCGAGTACGTGTGATCCTGTATGATGCTTCGGCTGATCTTTCTTGCTTGGATGGACGCTGTGTCGCAGGCCACATGCTGACTTTCGAACAAGTGTCGTACGATTACTAGTCTACTACTGGTGCTGTCAGAAGAACGGAGCACGCCACAGAAGACTTCAAAGTGGATAGATATATCGAGGAGCGATCAGAAGCCAATCGTTCGTTGGTTTACCTCTCTGCCCCAATCAGAGCTCCATGGCTCGTGCTTGATTAGCATCGATCATCTCAGTTCAGGTCGATAGAATATCGAGGGGTATGAAGTTTTTCACGACGCAGAGACCAAGTCTGGTGCCAGCCACATCCGTTTCATGATCTGAGTTCTCCCTCCCGCGGACGCAAGAATCTTGCCCGGAGTTCGCGTTTGGGCGTCCAGCGCTGCACCTTTCTCGCCCAAATCTCCCTGCCGCGCTCAATCTGGTCTCCTGGATATCCATCTTTCGTTCTTTCTATCAATGACGTGCTCAGGATCATGCTTCCGTCCTTGTGACGACGCTGCCCATGCTAACATGCTCTGGATCCATCTGCACCTGCCAAATTGCTGCCACGCCCTGTTCTCCTCTCTCTGTCACAAGTGGACACCAGGGGGATGCAGGAACGGACCGCAAAGCTGTGGCTTTGGCCGAACTCCAAGTGAGCAGCACCCACTGCCAGGAGACAGACACAGACGCAGTCCATTTTCACCCCTAGTCAGTGCCAGTCATCTGAAAGGCAGAACATCTCTGCCTCTGCTCTATAAACAGAGGGTGTGCGGAAGGAGCTGAGCTTGCAGAGGCGTGTGACTCGTGTGAGATCGACGGAGAAATGGGAGGGTGTGTGGAAGAAGCCATGGGAGCTCCACCGCAAGTCCACAAGCAGGGCTCCCATGGTCAGCAGCATTGCTTCACGATCGTTGGTGCTGCGTCGGCCTCAGTTGTGGAGCTGAAGTTCCTACTGCTACTCGTGTGATGTGAGTTCAGTCTGAACCTGGTTGCGCGTGCCCTGCATCTGCTCCATGTTTGTTGGATACCTTCCAAATTACAGCTAAATATACTAGTATTTGTACCGGATTTGAAACTATTTACCGAGCGGAACTGTCAAATTACGTGCACATCCAGTTGCTGGCTCTGTTAGTTCTCTTGCGAAACTTCTACATTCTTTGTTCCTGTCTGCTGCTTGCTTCCAGGAAAACTATAACATGTAGTACTCCGTAAGAGAACATAATAAGCTGTGTGATGTTTTTTTGGCACTCAAGCAACTTGGAGTTTGTGTACTCCAACAAGGTAACATATTGGCTTGCTAAGTCAAAAGTATTAACCAATAAATAGAAAAATGTTCTTTGGTGTTTAGAAGAGCATAATATTGCCTCAAATAAGCACTCGGCTTATCAGTCTGTCAAGTTCTGCAATCTAAATTCAGCATCAGAAAACTATGCGATTCAGTCATGTTGACGATATATGTTGTTCCACTGGGAAAGATACAAACTTGTTTATATCTGGAGAGACAGAAAGAAAGCGACACAAAATCCACGGATGAATGACAGAACTCATGAACGATCTCATGATTCCTGTTTGCTCTCAAAGTTCAGACACATTCGGGTTCTGAGCATCCAGCTGAGGTGTCTCAGATTGTAGAGTTCTTACGTCTTAGTAAAGCAACGAACAAGCATTCACTAGCAAAAATGAATATTGTTCTGAACTCTTAGCACTGTGACGAATGATGATCTCTTTCATTCTTATGCATAACTAAGAAAGACATGATTTTCCCTCACAAAACGAACCTTATTTATTGGCTACTCAGTGCAACTCTGAACAATTTGTCATGGGTAACAAATTTAGAACGACACCGTGATGCCGAGGAGTTCCACGACGTGAGCTATGAACTCCGAGAGGTCCGGCCAGCTCGCCGCCGTGACGAGCTTCCCGTCGACAACAGCTCCTTGGTTCTCCACAGCCTCCGCGCCGGCGAGCCGCGAGACGACCCTCATCGGCACTCCACTCGCGCACTTCCTCCCCGCCAGCAGCCCCGCGGCGGCGAGGAGCAGGTGTCCCTGGTCGATGCTGGCCACGACCTTCCCCTTGTCCGCGAACTCCCTGACGAGCGCCACGGCTTTCTCGTGGGTCACCAGGAGCTCCGGCGCGCGGCCGCCGGGGACCACGACGCAGTCGTAGTCGTCGGCGCGCACGTCGCCCCAGTCTTTGGTCAGCACGAAGTTGTGGCCCCGGCGCTCCTCGCTGACCGCCGTGGACCCGTCGTGGTCGTAGATCGCGGTGACGCACGACTCGCCCTTGCGCTTCGTCGGGCACGCCGCGTCCACAAGGCAGCCCACGCCGGCCAGCGCCTGGAACGGCACGTTCGCTTCGTAGTCGTCGACGTAGTCCTGCGAAAAAAAAAAGTCAACGCGCGAATGCAAGAGACACAAGATACCGCGAGTTAGATCCGCGGCGGGGCCCGGAAAGTCGACGCACGGACACAAGAAACTAAAAATGGGCTAGCGCAAGCACCGCGCAGAGGATGAGGACGGCCTTGCCGGCCCCGCCGTCGACGCGCGCGCCGACGCCGGCGAGCAGCTCCCTGATGATCTCGGCGTGCGCGGGCCATCCGATGGCGGTGAGGACATGCCCGTCGACAACGCACCGCCCGAACGGCTCCGGGTCGACCCACGTCCCGCCCGCGAGCTCGACGACGTTCCGCAAGCTGAAGAACGCGGTGCACCGCACACCCTTCAACGCCCCCGCGGCGGCGAGCAGGATCTGGCTGTGGCACGTGAGGACCACCGGCCGCTCTAGCGCGGCGAACGCGGCCACCAGCTTGACCGCGGCGGCGTCGTCGCTGAGGCGCTCGACGAACCGGCCGCCCGGGACGACCAGCGCGTCGTAGCGCGCCGGGTCGGCCGCCGCGGCCTCGGCGAAGTCCGCTGTGACCGGGAACCGAGCGTGGCCCGGAAGTTCCGTGTAGAGGTCGAAGCCGAGGAACTCGTGGACGGCCGTACGGCAGGCGTCGCCGGGCCGCTTCCCCGGCGCGACGCAGTCGACGGTGATGCCGAGCGCGGTGAGGGAGTAGAGCGGGACGGCCGCCTCGTAGTCCTCCATGTAATCGCCGCAGAGCATGAGGACCTTCCTCGACGGCGCCATGGGTGGATCAGTGGATGGATGGATGGAGCGGTGCGATTTCGGGGACGGTGACCGAGGCCCAATAGCAGCCAAGCCGAGACAATGACACACGGGTTAAACTAAGATTAATTTGGTATATGCATTATAATTTTCACTGTGACGTCGATGTGAGTGACGTCGATGTGAGGGGAACCGCTCCCCATCTCTGTGCCACTCCCGTAGAAATTGACACTCGCGCATCACGCGTCTCAGGAACCTGCAGATCTCCCTGGTCTGACTTACCCCTGGCTCGAATCTGAACTGTGCCGTGACGTGCTGCCTGGATGTCTCCTCCATCATATTGGGCCGCACCTTTACACCGTAGTGGGCCAGGAAAGCCCAATGGTTATTGAAACAGAAAAGAAAACATCGAGTTGAACTGTACCGTGAAGCACGCGGTCAAGGAGACTGAGGAAGATCACGGCGGCCATTTGGCTGGATACAGACACGGAGACCGCTGGAACATGTGGTCCATGGCCAGTGCCTGCAGGATGTGATCTACACGACGATGGCGACGCCGTGGAGCATGGCCACCCTCTAGAGCGGCAGCATGCGGAGCACAAACTCTGAATTCCTTTCGTTGACCTCTTGATATTATGTTAGGGCACAAACTGATTTATTTCTGCATTTTAGGATCTATAGTTGACTACAAAACAGTATGTTCAGTTGATAAAAGTCTGCCTCTGAATTTAGCCGCATTGGACAGTCGCTGGATGGCCAACATCTTTCAATTCAATATAGCCTCATGGGTTTTAAAGCATTTAAGCTTATCAGCCACGAAAAAAGCGCTAGACTGGTACGAGACAAAAAATAGTAAACAGATAACTAATGGTAACAAGATTGTAGTGCTCCAGAAAGACTTCAAACGTTGAAAATTATTGTTGACGACTTCTAACATTAATTTTAACTATTTATTTTACTCATAAAAGTTTAATAAATAATATATATTTTGTTATAATTTAATTTATCATCAAAGTTATTTCAATCATAACATATAATTTTATACATTTGAATTAATTGTAAATAAAACTAATAATAAAATATGATGTTAAAAAACAACAGCGACAAAAAAATTAGAAACGGATGGAGTACAAAGAAATTTAGTATTACATTTTTGCCAATGATAAGCAGATGAGATATGTGCTGATGTAAGCGAGAATTGAGGGGCACTACATAAGGTTTTTGACAGCTTACTGTCATCAGAGGAATTATTTCAGTTTGCAGTAAAAAAAACTGATGACTTCAGAGTCAATCATCATCCTGCATTGTCTAAAAAATTAAACACACACACACACACACAGGTGCCTGTTTTCTGAAAGTCGAGTATTCCAAGCTTCTTCAGTTTAGATCTCGATTCAAAGTGGCAGATCAGTTTGTTTCTACGACTTGGGAAAATAATTAACATATTCTAGTTCCTGTGAGTTCTCATCGTTCTTCTTTTTTAGGCAATCCTGCCATTTTTATATTTGGGACAATCCTGCAAGAAAGGAACAAGCAGCATTAGTCATAACTAGAAAATGAACTCGATGTTTAGCTTCATAAACTTGATGGAGTCAAGATATACCTCCAATTCGACAAATATTCACAGAATTGTAGTATGCTATATTTACTTCAATACCGCTCCCGATACCTAGGAAAAACATATTTCCAAGATTTTGGGTTCCTTAGTTTAGGCCCTGAAAACGTAAATCATGTCAGAAATATTTGTCAGTAGACAACCATTTCATGATAAAATTTATATATTATTTGCAATTGTGGCTGAATAACCTTGCAGAAGTAATAAGATAAAAAATGAGCACTTTAATGGAAGGGATGCCATGTCAAAGAGTTTTTGAAATTGGATAGCTTGCAAGATTCTGAATGTCACTAAGTAAACAATCGGAACAATACGAATGCAATACAATCCGTTCATAGCACAATAGGATTTACGTAGACGGAGAGGTACGGTGCGCTTCTTTCTTGTCGATATGGTCTAGTCTATGAAAGACTCAAGAATGTAACTTGGTTCAGGTCACCTCGGTGGTGTAATACCCTACGTCCAGGGGTCAGAATGATGAACTCGTGTATGATCGAGAAGTTACAATGGCGGAAGGGCTTTCGCACGAGCAAAAACCCTAGCGCACCTCTGTGACTATGTGTTACTCGTATGTTATCTGTTACTCGTAACTCGTTGTACGGGAGTCTCCGTCGGGCCCTTATATAGGGGCTGGACCAGGGTTACAAAGCGGGGTGAGACGGGTGGGTCTGCAACTTGACTTGGCGTCGCTCATGGAATTGGGCAGCATCTGTCGAGTGGGGTCGTTGGCATTTTCGAGAATGATCCTCTGGCAATCTCCTGACGCCTGATGCCTGATGGTCCTCTAGCATCAGCTGTCTTTGTCGATGTCCTTTGATTGTCCTTTATCCAACGTCGAAGGACAAATGTTATTTTACCATTTGCTTTACCTCTCTGCCGCCGCTGTACAACGTCAGAAATCTCTACACTGGCAGGAGCCTGTCACAGGACGGTCGCCCGACCCGAGGTCAGACGGGTGGGTTGGTGACCTGGCCGTCGGGTGGCCAGTCCTTGTTGTTACGCAGCCCTCGACTCCTGAGGTCGGGGTAGCTTCTGTCTTCGAGTGCGCCTGACCTTCGGAGGTGGATTTGGTGGAAACTTGTCTCCCAGCCCATGAAGAATTTGGGCCGGTTGCTGTAGATGTAGCATATATTGCAGCTGCGCCGTCGAGTAAACCCGAGCCGCAAGTACCCGAGATATATGATCCCGACACAAACTAACAATGTGCACGCATAGTAACTTCTGGGTTTTTTTTTTATACCATATTAACCTTGTATGTGCTGCCTTCAAGTATGACAGCTGTTGGCTCGAACCTGATGATGTCACTCCCAAGACTTTTTTCAGGGCGCAAGAGGTGTATATATCACAGTCGGCAAGGTCATTAAATTTCTTGAGAAAGTTTTGGAAAAGACAACAGTTTCTCAAGCTCCAAAATGCCTTGGTGTGCTTAGGCAGGGAAGCAAAAAGGCCACTATCTCCCTCATCTAAGCAAATGGTAGAATATTTTGACAGTGTTTGGCTCAACAAGGTGGAAATGTAAACGTAAAAGTAGTTAGTACTGGAATGGGTGGTTACATCCTTTCTTTGGTTTTTGGGTGACAATACTGGAAGTGAGAAGGCTTGGGCTCCTGCTTAGGCATTGAACAAAAAGGGCGAGCCAAGAGGAAACCTATCAGATTTGAATGGCCAAGAGGAAACCTATCAGATTTGAATGGGCTGGTATCGGACCACACGGCAAACACTTAATTGTATGGTTCTTGGTTTACGTAACAATCTGCTATGAACAAAACACTACCATATTTCATATGTAATTATGTAATCTCAAACCAGAAGTACATTTTATATGTAGCATTGAGGCAAGAAAAAACAGAAATAACTAGGGGAATGAAATGTGGTAATAAATAAGTAAAAGAAATTGAGGTTACCTTTATAAGGAGGGCTTGAATGAGCACGCGACAAGTCTTTGACTTCAAGGTTGGTATATCTGTGGAGACACTTGTAAAGCGTCTTCATATCAAAAGTTGGACAATATTCAATTTTAAGCTCCCGCAGAGTTGAATAGTAATTGCCAGGACCACCAGGTAAGGATGTCAGACGCTTGCAATTATAAAGTTCGAGAATTTCTAATGATGGCATGTTTACCAAAACACCAGATGAATCCAGCATACTACAGTTCGCAAATACCATGTGTTTGAGTGCATCCAACTGCCCTGTCACAGAACGGAGGTTATCAGTGTAACAAACCTCTAGAACCTCGAGTGAAGATGGTATGTGTGGAAGCATCACCAATTTATCGCATGCATGTATATGAAGCCGTTTTAGGCATCGTGGTGGGTGACTTCTTGCTGATAGTGATAGTTTTTTCACTCCCATAGATGCGGGGTCATCAGCTTCTTCTACTTCCGTAAGTATAGGGTTCTCAGTCTCTGCATCAGACTTACCCCATAAGAACTCAACACCATGGCAGTAATATATTTCAATATCTTTGAGAGAGGAGGGAAAAATGAAGAACTCTTTCAAACTTTCACACTTATATATAAATAGTCTCTCTAGCTGTGGCAGGGTAAGGTCCTTTTCTCCGCTTGGCACTCTTCTCTCTTGTGCGGGGCCTATTAGCTTGGGACAGTAACTTATTGATAGACGTTTCAAGGATACCAAGCATACGAACTCCACATCTGGCCAGTAGACGAGAGAGTTGCAACATTTGATTTCCAAATCCACAAGTCGTGCAAAACTGCCCCAAATCCCAACTGCTCCTGGTCTTGAAGCAAAAATCATGTCGCAGCCTTTCAAAACCATTTCTGAAATAGATACTTTGTGACTCTGATCAAGCTGCAGTGTTGCCTCTTCGCTTCGGACAGATAGTGTTAATTGGGACAACGAAGACATGTATCTAGACTTAAATAATCGCAAAGCTAGCCTTGCCTTTTCTTCATTAAGCTTCAGAATCTTGAGTTTTGGTGCTTCAGGAAGAGTTGTTAAGCTCGGACACTGTTTAATTTCCATCCTCTCAAGCATAGGAAACGATAGTTCCTGTTCTCCCCCGTCTGGTGCCAACCACATCTCCAATTTATCCAAAAAACGTAATTTAATTTCTCTTAATACTGAAAATGGCATGGAGTCCATATCCCCACACAAGATCTGCAGATTATTCAACTTTTCCAGATGAAGAAATTTAAGAGCAGTAAGATGCCAGAATCGGGGGAACTCCTTACACTGTGTACAACCAATAAGTTGGAGCTCTGTCAAATCCTTCAGCATACTAGAATCTGTCACCCATGTCGGTAAACAAGTGCTTCTGTAGTAAGATATCCTTAGCATCTGCAACCCACGGTGAGGTTTAAGACAATCTAGAACCTTTCGGTGATAATCTGGAACTGGTTCCTCAAGGGTGCTGGTATTCCATTGAAGAGACAAGTGTGTGATCTTTTCTTTGTTTTCAAGCCTAGCTGCTTTGGCATGCTCCACGGTTACATTTTCTAAACCATTTAAGTCTAATTCATCACTAAGGTTTAAATTTTGCAGTTCGCTGATAGAGCTGCAAGTGGAGCCTGTACCAACCACAAAGTATGTCAGAGTCTGCAGAGAAGTGAGTTGTCCTAGGTCTGGAGGCATGCATTCCAATGAATGGCATCCATTTGTATAGAGATGTCGGAGGCTTGTCATATAATTCATATCATCTGGAAGCAGTTTAAGATGCTTACAACCAGAAAGATCCAATGTCTGCAAATTATACAGCTTGCTTATTCCTTCTGGAAGTTCACGCAAGCAGATATTGTTGGAGAGGTTAAGATACCTTAGGTGCTGTAAGTACACTGTCTTGATTGGAACTTGTGACCACCACTGAGAGAGTTGTAGTGCTCGTAGAGAACGAAAATACTTTGAAAAATCGTCTTCCATGTCCCTGGTGTATCTACTATCTACATACAGCAATGTACGTATACTTGAAGACTTTTTACTTAGAAAATCATACAAAAGAGTTCCAGTTGAACTGAATGATGTGAACACATGGCGAGCAAACAATGACAACTTCTTGTGGTCAGACCCATTAACTATAGCAAGACATTCTTGTCCCATAGCCAACTGAGCAATGTCATGCATAAGGTCATGTATTTTGCATATGGTTTTGTAACGGAGCTGTACTCTTCCTACAATGCTTATGCGTTGAACTTGCTCCACATCTTGAAAGAATGATCTCCAATGTAGCTCCTTAAAAGTATCATCCCTTGTTTCTTCAAGGTTGCTCTCTTCTGGCAGTGGTATGAACTCATGTGCTGTCCATAACCGGATCAACATTTCTACGTCAATCTCATAATCTTTGGGAAACATAGCACAGAAAGCAAAACATTGCTTCATGTGCGGTTGTAGGTCATCATAACTGAGCTTCAGAATGTGCTGAATTTCAGTGTTCTCATTACATAAGTTGCTTTTGGCTAATATATCCTTCCATTCCTGCTTCCTAGTCTTGTTACTCAACATTGAGCCAAAGGCTCTGGCAGCTAATGGAGAGCCATGACACTTTTCCGCAAATTCAGATATCATTCCATCTAGCTCGTCAAAGTTTGTTTTTCCAAATTTGAGTGCTCTGCTCTTAATAATTTCTTTTAGAAATTCATTGCCTAGCTTTTCTAGATTATAGACTTCAACCATGCCAGTGACCATAATTTGAGCGACTTCTTGGATACGGGTAGTTGTCAGAATTGCACTACCCTTGCCACCACATTGCAAATAAGTCCTCAAATCTCCCCACTTAGCGGCGTCCCTGTTCCAGACATCATCCAATACAACGAGGTACCTCTTTCCACTTACTTCCCTTTGGAGATCCTCCATTGCACTCTGAGGACTTGTCTCATTAGTATGGCAGATGCGTTGTGCAATCTTAACTACATCAAAATCTTCTGACACACAACACCAGCTACGGAGTTCAAAATGCTTTTCAATCTCAGGGTCGTTGTAAATGAGCTTTGCAAAGGTAGTCTTGCCCAGTCCACCCATTCCAACAATAGGGAGAACCATGAGATCCTGGTTAGCAGCTCCACTAAGAAGTATCTCTGATATCTTCTTCTTCTCTTTATCTCTAGATTTGACAATAATATCCTTCTCAGATTCATCTATCAGCGGAAATGTCTGTCGCCACAAGTTGTGTGGAGCTGGTGACTGCTTCATGAACTCAAACTTTTGCATCTCATTGACAAGGGTCTCAATAGTTTGCACAATCCTACGCAGCTTCTTGCCCATCCTGTAACGAAACACAATGGGGTTACGTGCCGGGAAGAGGCTTACAAAATCCATGCCTAGCTTTTTGTAGTGTCCCTTATTTTTGGCGTCACGCCGGAGTGCCTCATATTTGAACTCGTCGAAGACATCAATCGCAGCGTAGGATGCCTTCTTGAGTTCTCCGAGCCAAGCATCCACTCCAGGTCTGGACGCCAGCTTCTCTGCGTCCTCGATGACATCTTGGATGGCAGGCAGATGACGCGCCAGGGTCTCGCGCTGCTCCTTCATACCTTCCATCACTTTGTACTGGTCGAGTAGGTAGCTGGTCGCCTTCTCCCTCACCAGGGAGATCAACGGCGCGACCACCAGCTCCGCCATGGTTCCCTCACAACTCACAGCAGCGAGCGTATGAGCAGACTACTAGGGGGATCGCAGGAGAGAGTGGATCTGGAGAGCCACTTCTGATGAGGTGGACGGGGCTCACGGGAGCTACAATAACGAATAGCTTAACGTAGTAGGTCATAAACAAATGCATCCAATTGCATTAGAAAAGCATCCATTTGCAATAAAAAGCATCCATTTGCATTGATGCTTTCTCGAGACTCGAAGAGCCAGGCGAGATATTAAAAAACTGGACAGTAGTAGTGGGAGTCTTGGGACTCGTCGGGATCAAATAGGAGGGATTCGAGGATTCAACGCTCGGGGCTTTGACATATTCGTGTCTGTGACATATGAAATCGCTTTTGTGTTTATAATAATAGATCATTGTATTAAATTGTCGAAGTTTCACAAAATAAATTTTAAATTATCAAATAAATGTATCAAATCGTGGCATGACCCAAGGCGCTCTTCTGTTAGTTCCTGCTCCCTGTCAGTTTTTTAAGCACAGGGCAACAATAATTTACAGTTTGTCTTCCACTGCCCATGGAAAAAGCATCCATTTGCATTAGAAAAGCATCCATTTGCACTGGTGCTTTCTCGAGGCTCGAAGAGCCAGGCGAGAATTTATTCAAAAAACAGGACAGCAGTAGTTGGCGGTCTTGGGGGTTGGCGGGGTTAAAATCGTGACATCGACCACGGCGCTCTTCAGTCAGTTCCTGCTCCATGTCAGTCTTTTAAGCACGCTATCTCCCGCAACAATATTTTATAGTGTGTCGCCGTCCTTCCCCTGCCCACGAAAACAGCAATATCCTACTCCTATCTCCGTTCCAATATACTAGTATAATTCAAAGTTAATTTATTTACTTTAACTCTGCTAGAATACTAAACAATTTCTACTATAAAAAGTTAAATATCATGAATATTTATTTTATAATGAATCTAATAATATAATTTGTATACAATAAAATATTATTAATTTTTCATTATTAATAGTTAAAGTTAAAAAATTTTGATTTTACCAATTTTTAAAATGCTTATTTCAAGTGAAGTGAGTAAAATGCAACACCCAATCTGAATTCTGAATGCTAGCCACACCTCTTTGTTCAATTTTTTTTTCAGGTCTTTATTCAAATCCTCAGGCACAATCCGTAACCCCTCGCTCGGTACCAAACGGCGGAAGCAGGGAAGACAAATTCCGGCCGAATCCGGCGTCCGAAACCGCCAGTCTCATCGTGATCTCGTACTACGTTCTCCATCCAATAATACAAGGATTCATATGCTTTTCCATGCAAAATAAAAATAAATAAAAAAGATCATTATGCTCTTATTCTTACCACACAAAATAAATTTTCCACTATCCAACGCTGTCTCATTTATTACATTCACAGCTTTCAAACACTTATATTTTTGGATAAATACAACCCTCTTCAAATACTTATATTGTCAGACAGAGGAAGTATAAAGTATCAAAAATTAGTTTATATTGTTAGATGGAGGAATATAAAGCAGGAGTATCAAAACTTAGCTGGAACAATTGCTGAGTTGTGAGCGGCAGCGACGTGTTGGCTGGTAGTGGCAGGCATCTCCCACCACTCAGGCCTCCTTTAACGCAGGAATTTTACCAAAAAATTATAAAAATTAATTTAATTTCATATAAAATATAAAAAAAATTCTCTAAGTTCCAGAAGAGACCTCACGCTGCTAGCTTTAATCATGACCACGTCTCACTGACAGAAAGGAACACTTAAGCACATCATTGCACCGTAGACGCGACCTGGCTAGTTCAGCTGATAGCTCCGAGACAACGACGTTTAGGTTATCAAACGAATACTCGATTTTTCTATTAATCCTGGACAGGAATATATTTTTTATTATATTTTCCTATCTCCTACCACTATCTAAAGCTGGGACTATTTCTTGGTCACGCTTCGACCTTTCACAAAGAGGCTGATTAGTTGCCCCGATGATCGGCAACCAGGCTCGTCTGCTGCAGCCATCCAACAATTGGTTGCCTGGCCGTGAGTGAGCGCCTGCACCGCTGCATGCAAAACATGGCACTGGGCCTGGCTCCAGGAAACGAAGACGAGATCCCTTTCCACAGAGCCAGGCTCGTGCTGGCTTGCTGATGCACTATTTATCCACTTTAAATAGTATTAGTAAATAATTAGATCATGTTTGAAATGTAAGAATTTCATAAAAATCTTATAGTAATTTTACAGAAAAAATGTGTGATTAAAAAAATTGCTCCATTCTAAAGTAGACCTTAGACTCCATTTGAAATGAAAGAGTTTTTAAAAAATCGTATATTTTATTTATAAAATTAAATTAATTTCTATAAAATTCATGTACAATTTATTCATTTTAAAGGAGTTCAAATTTACTAATACGTTGCTTCTGAAGAAATACGTATACGTTAAATTCAAATTTAAAATTTTCATTCTAATTTTTTTTTGCTTCTGCGGCTATCCAATCAACATCTAATTTTTTCTGCATATAGTTATGCAGTCAATCAAATGTCACCCTGTTGCATGCTTTCATCTTGTCTTAGCTCCACTTGGCTCTCAGATACGAGACAGGTTCAAGTAAACCAATCACGCCCAAAGCTTCGCTTCTCTCCTCTCCACTCCAGCCCACCCCGCCCCCTCTAGCGCCACCCATTGCCCCGCCGCCGCCTACCCCTCCTGCGCTGCTCGCTGCCCCGGCAGCCCTGACCCGACCTCCACCCTGTTCTTCTTCAGAACCCATCCATTTTTCACCTCTAATAAAGGATATACTAAAAGTCTTCCTTCAGACATATTGAGGAAGCTACTAATTCTACATTGTGGATCTGTACGCGTGGTGGCGGCAGGATTTCGAACACGGCGGCGCCGGCGATGCCCTGCACGGCCACCTGCGGAGCCATCGGTTGGAGGAGGAGGACAGCCGGCCTATACCACGGCGGCGGCGTCTATTGCGCACGAGCTCGGAGTGTTTCACGAATTTTCATTTCACCTGCGTGGATCTTTGTAAGAATTCACGCGATGCCGTTGGGCTACTTGGCACTCGCCGCACGAAAGTTTTGAGAACTCTTTTTGGCATGCAAGAGTCCAGAGTACATCGTAACTTGGTTCTTGTACTGTTTCATAGATTTTGTTAATTTTCAATGCATTTTCTTATCCAATAAGGGACACTGTTTAGGGATGATTCCTCACGACATTCAATATCCACATTTACGATCTCAAGAAAACGGAGAAAGAACTCCAGGCTATGGAGGCTGAGCTAAACAAAAGTGTACTCCTTCTGTACCTAAATATAAGCATTTCTGAATTTTATCAGAATCAAATTTTATCAACTTTGACTAATAATATTTAAAAATTTAAAATTTATAATATAAAAGTTACATATTATAAAAAATTATTTCACAAAGAATCTAATAACGTGATCTATATATAATAAATCATCATTAATTTGCTATTATTAATGATTAAAGTTAGAAGAGTTTGACTCTAATAAAATCTAGAAATTATTATATATAGGGACATAGGGAGTATGTGCCTTACGATTTGGCAATTTTGAGCCTTTTCTATGTCTTTTGTTGTTGAAGCTACCTGATAAATAAATACAAGCTACTCCCTCCGTCCCATTTATAAGGTGTTTTGAGTGTGCGCAAGTAATTAAGGAGTTTAAAAGGTGAGATACACTAAAAATAAAGAGGAAGAGAGATATAGATAGAGCGGTATTAAAAATAGAAAAATGTGTATTAAAAAACAAAAAAGACATAATTTGGTAAAAGTGGAGGAGGCTTGAACACCTTGTAAATTGGGACAGAGTGAGTATGTCACATGTCGGCTCGTCAACATATTTTATGCTCTGTGATGTACAATTAGCCTCTGCCACCTTTGGTTTTGCTTTATGAAGCATTATATTCAATCAAACAATGAACTATATTTATACTTAGTTCAACGCTCATGCTTTGCTATGGAACCAAATACCTTAAGGGATCATTTGTTTTCTCTTGGAATAATATCCGAATGGTTTGGAACAAATCAGATCGATCGACCTGGGTTCAAAATATGGTCTGACTGGAACGGCCGTTCGGTTAGAGCTAGCCTAGTTTGAAAATTAGTCAATCTTAACTATTCCCACCCCTCTTGTGCACATAATGAAACCGCACCTGCTGAGTATCGGATCGACTGATGAAAACAATGTGACGCAACTAAGATTAAAGGAGCCGTGGATTTGTCACTTGCCTTAACCATATACATAAACTAACACACACATGGATCTACTAGATCCCAAACAGGAACGAATACGGTTCAGGAACTGTTCCATAGCTACTGAGCAAGCCCTAGTATAATCCATTATCCAAGTGCTACAGGATTTTGCCTCCACAACATATAATTAGGTCGCTTGTCAAAGTGAACAAACGCTCTGGCCATCGCCATTCTTAATCATGAATAAAACCACATGTTCTTGATGCAGAAAAATAATAACTCGGACATCATATTTCACACTGGGAATAGGTTAGAAACTAAAAGTAGCTAGGGTGTTGTTTGATTTAGAAACGTGATACTTCGCATAGAAAAATCTAGAAGACAATGAAAAAAAAAGTTTAATACGGTAACCTCCTCCTGTTTAGATTCTTATTTTTTTTTTTCATATTTCAGATCATATTGCATGACAATATAAGGCTTATCTACTCTAGCCTTTTGTCACAAGTGAATCTTCAATTCCGGCAAAATTTTGAGATAACAAGGCTTTATTATTATTCAGTGTAGCTAAACAACATTTAACTTATTTTGTTAGATTTAGCTTTACCAATTTATATGAGATTGCTTCAACAACTGGAAAGCATGTAACTGCATATGCAGAAATCAAAATAATTGACTCTAAAGCTCATGATCCAAAGTAGGTCAGCTCCTACCAGTTAGCACTCCACAATTGACCTGTGATGCTACTTATACTACCACTCTATCAGCTCCTACTCACAAATGATATGTAGTCTCTCCCTCTTCCTACAGCAATCAGGAGTTCTGAAACCAACAGTAAACTTGACAATGACACATCAATTTAAGTAAATAAATCTAAAATTCAATCCCTGAACCAAAAAAATTCTTACACAGAACAAAAAAATAAATTTCACAAGCAAATAAATAAGTCAGTCGCCTACTCCTCAACCCATCTTATACTAAACAGTATGAATTCCAGAAATCTTAAACAAAATACTGAAGAATTCTTTACCAGTGTTTATGTCACGTAGAATTTAGATTAGAAGGGGGAGACATCGAATGCAGGTTTCACTTCTGATGGCCTAGTCTCACGAAGACTCAAGATTTTTATCTTGATTCGAGCGAGTTGCCCTACATCCACCAATGGGGTATTCTATTGGCCTTGTGAGGCTAAGGATGGGCTACAATGGCGGAGAAGAAAGGCTCCCTTACGCGAGGAGGGGAGGAAGGAGAGGGTGTGCTCCTATCTCACTGTGTGTGTCATGTGTGTGTGCGCGCGCGCGCGCTTGTTTCTCAGCCATATATTGGGCCGGCTGGACCGGGGTTACATGGCGTGGATCTTTCTGATGCTGTCATTGGGCACGGGCCAGGTGTAGGTGCAGCAAGTACAGCATATATTTCGGCTTGTCACGTACGTTGGTCTGCTACGCAGTGGCAGCAATTAATAGTCAATGTTGTCCCTGAACTATGATCGAAAGCTCAATTTCATCTTTAAACTTTTAAAAAAATTAATTTAAATTTAGAATTAAAATTGAAGCTGATGTGATATGTTACGTGCTGACATGGCATGGCGCGTGTGTAGCCACATCAAACCAGAGATAAAATTAAACCCATAACCAAAGTTTAAGGACTAAATTAAACTTTTTGAAAATTAAAAGATAAAATCAAGCTTTTGACCATACTTTAGACATACTTCAGACACTAAAATGAGTATTATCACGATTTTATGCGGCCTGGCGCACCAGATGGGGAGAGCGTCGCATGTCCATCAGTGAGTCTGAGGAAACGTACTACCCAAGCCTCGAGGCTGGCCGCCAGCCAGTTCTGACCCTGGGGTCAAGGCCCTTTTTTTTCAGTTTTTTAGTTGGTTTTTTCGGCTGAAAAGTTAAAATCTAAAAAAATAAAATAAATAAAGTTCTGAAAAGCTAGTTTTTGAAATATTGAAAAGCTAGCTTCTAAGAAAATGAACTAAAAGCTAAAAAGCTCATTCAAAGCTGTTTTTTTAGCTTTTAGTGTGCAGAAAAGCTAAGTATATATTGCAAAAATCAACAGTCACTGATCTATTAGCTAGCTTTTCAACTAGCCATCAACCAGCTTTTCTAAAAGCTTAAAAGCTCAAGCTCAAACAAAAGGCCCTAAGTCAGTTTCGAACTCATCTTTCGGGCCTCGCTTCGTAGCTGAGCAGCCTGGTTGATACCGTCCCAGATTAAAAATAATTGAAAATCCAAAAACAGTCAAACCGATGAAAAATCGGTTAAACTAATTTGATTTTCAAATTTTTGAATTCAAAAAAAAACCGAGTGGTTTTTATTTTAAAACCTGATTTTTTTATTTGTAGTAATTTCCAATAATTTTTAACCGTTTTTTATTATTTTTTGGAAAACCGGTGATAACCTGCCTGTTCCAACCGTAAAAGAACCCTGCGACGTTTAGCTGGGAGCTCCTCTCCATGCCGAGGGAGCGGAGCGAGCAGCGAACGAGTCATCTGGTGCATGGGGAAATAGAGCGATCACTTTGTATCCCTGATTATATTGCATTGAGGTCTGCTGAGTTAAGCATGTCGAATTAAATGCATCGTGGAACTGAACCCTAATCTAGTTCTGATAACCTAGCTACTCCCAATGATCGATCAACCATCCATCACATTTGGCAAATGAAAACTTCAAATGTAAATTAGAAGGGGCAATTTATGTATTTCATGAGAATAAAAATCAAAATAAAATGATTGGAAATCCCTGTGAATCCTATTTTAGAGAAATATTAACGATATGAATAGAGAAACCTACGACATAGGTACTATTCTGTCGAAGCCACCTTTAAAAGGTACTATAACTTATAAGAGATGTGTTACAGTGCTTGAAAGTTAATATACATCTCTCTTCTTAATTAATCTCAGCTATTAATTTTTTTAAAATAGTGTTAGATCTATCAATTTGGTACCTTTGACTAGGTATCTTTCTATTTTTAACTTTCAGATTTAATCAAATAAACGGTTATAGTTAACTTCAAGCATTGCAATATCTCTCGTACAATAATAGCAAATGACTCGGCCTACGAAAGTTAGGGGCATGATGCATGAGCATCATATAACTTAAATGATTTTGAAATAATTTCATAAAAGAACCTAAATAAATTTAAAATTTATACTATGAGATTCCTAAAACTTACAATACTATCCATATATAAATAATTAAAAGAATCATATTATGTGTGATAATTATGCTAAAGAAAGAGTTCCTTAATATGAACTTGCGTCGAGCCTTCAACATGTCAGCCTCCGTGTGTATGTAAACAACCAACCATTCATCTTTGTAATACCTTACATTGTAGAACATGTTTGTAGTTGTATTCGCAGCCTATCGTGTGTGAAATTGTCAATCGACCACTTGCTTCTGTCATTGTTAAGGAATTGGACGAGAAAGATGGAGAGTTTGAGATAGGCGGTTTTCAATGGCCACACCATCAATGTGTGGGTTGTTTCGGCGAGCTAGTCCCACAGCGGTGCGACGGAGCTAGTCCTTGAAAGTTTATCTGGATTCAACACTCACTGCGCTCCAAATATTCCACATGTTACATGTACTTCATCACGTGATCCTAAATGTAACTGCAAATTCAAAGCATTGGTGCAATGCGAGCGCGCAAATGAACTGATGTATTTGACCAAGTTGATTGTAAGATTTCTTATAATGCTTGAAAAGATAAAATAGAAGAAACCTCGAAGACTGTGCCTTTGGGCTGGCTGCTGGAAGTGGGCTACTTGTCAAACAGTTGGGCCGTCAAGCCTGTTCGGCCATCGACCTGTCACCTGTCAACACCAAACACGTTTCTGTTTAGTTTGGATTCCAGCACTGGCTTAGGGACTGTTTGCGTCGGGGATATTCTATTTCGGATCTATCTCAAATTTAAATAAATACAAATTTATGAGGATCTCCACGATTCGGCGAATTTGTCTTGGAAACAAAGCCCACTGCCAGTCTCCTCCCGTTCACACATGCATTCTGACTCCTGAACCGTGTGACTGCTGTTTCGAATGGCCTCCAAACCTACTGGAGAAGGCAGGCACGATACGTCGGTACCTATCACCGGTAGTGTGGCATTTGGTTCATCGCGTCATGTGCCAGCCGACTCAGCACCACTCCAGGCATGCCACTCTATCGTCACATCGAGAAAGAAGAGCATGGCTTCCTCTGCGCAGATCGGTTCCTTCGCGAATTAGTATCAGTTTCCTGGGACGCCCGGTCTTTCTGTAACACGGCCTGGTGTAGCTAGGCATGTTGTCGGATCCCATCGAACTGATCAGATTGAGACATCAGCAGTTCAGTTCAGCACACTGCTGAAACACGACCATGTTATAAATTATTTTAAATTCGTCAAGTTTTTTCAAATCATAAGTCATTCTTTCTTTTGAGACATAATTTTCTCTTACAAATACATCTTCATTCTATCTCTATTTTTCTCGTTTTTAAAATATCTCATTTTTTTAATTTTTTTAATTTCTGTGTTCAACTTCAAAATAAATTATAAAACAAAATGAAGAGAGTACCAGTAATGTTCATTGGGACGTTTTGGCTGAACAATGATAGACACGGTGAAAAGTGTAGTCGTGGGAAACGATCATCATTCAGCAGATCTCAAGCAAGTGACAACACACTCGTCGCAGCGGTCCACGTGAAGATGCCGCCATGTTGCTGGGGCGTGGGCACCTCTCGCCTCTCTTTTATCACATGGTTTCCGCCTTGTCGCACGCAAGACCGAATTGATGAATGATTGAAGTGGGTTGTGCCTTTCCCGTGTCTCAAGTCACTATCATTCTGGCCCAAATGGAACACGAGCTCTTGCTCATTCTGCCCTCACCTTTGATTATTTAGTTTTTATCAGATTTTCAGCCCAAGAAGCCAAGAACACAGCATCATTGCATGGTGGTTAGTATAGATATTTAGAGCCCCTTTGGCACGGCTTCGATCGGCTTGCGCTTATGGCACTGTAGCTACAGCGTCGTAAACTCGAAAAGCTTTGAAAACGTGGCTTGTTCGACTCATATGAAAATTGCTTATATAAACAGTATTTTCACTATATCTACAGTACACAAACAGTAGCATAAGCATATTGAAATAAGCCTCGCCAAATATACCTTGTCGATGTCCTAATTACCGGCACAGTAGAATTTACGTAATCGAAGAGGAATTTAGTGCGCTCTTTGTATTGATGTGGCCTAGTCTACAAAAGACTCAAAGATTTAACCTGGCTCGGACCACCACGGAGCTGTAACACCCTACGTCTACAGCTGGCCAACGGGACGGACCGGGCCGGCACAGCACAGGCCGGGTCGGGCTCGGGCTGCCTCGGAGTCGACCTGACACGGCCCGTCAGTTTATCGGGCCGGACCCTGTTGGCTCGCGGGCCGGCTGCCTAGGCTCAAACATGGCCTGGGTGACGGGCCGGCCTGAAGCACGAGAAAAAAATAAATCTTATTTTTATTCAAAAAATTATTGAAAATTAATTATACAATATCAAAATTCATAAATTTTAAACACAAATCAGGCAAATTAAATACATTTTAATATTAAAATTTAATAAAATAATAAACGGGTCAGGTGAGTCGGGCCGTGTCGTGTCGCCCGGCTAAATGGGTTCGGCAACAGGCCTGATCAGGCCGGGCCAAAGTCACCGGGCCTCGGGCCGGTCCATTTGGCCTGGCCTAGCTGGTCAGCTATACCTACGTCCAAAGAGAGAGTGGATCGTATAAACTCGAAATAGGAGTACAATGGCAGAAGAGTTCCTGTTCACGCAAGAACCCTAGCACGCGTGAGTGGTGTGAGATGAACTAATTGTACCTTATCATCTAAAGCCCCTGGTACCCCTTTATATAGAGATCAGACCGAGTTTACAAAACTTGGCGTTCATGAAACAGGACGGCCCTCAGACGGGTGCGGCCGCGGCCTTCTGCGAGGTTGATCTTCTGGTGCCCGCTGGCGCTAGAGCAGGTTGTCGATGTCTTTTGATCGTCCTTTGTCCTTCGATAGGGGACAAAAGTAGCTTTACCGTTTGGCTTTACTACCCGTCGGGCAGCTTTATCTCCTCTTGAATTGCTTTGCCACCTGTAGGGTTGCTTTATCTCTCGCTGTACGTTGTCAGAAATTTTTGCGTCTGTCAGAAGTTGACCGTTGAGGTAACGGCCGACCCCAGGGCATCGGTCGGGTTTTGTCGTTACCCGGCCCCCACCACAGAGTGGTCGGGCCACTGTCTTCGGGTGAGCCTGGTCATTGGGAACCAAGCGGCGTCTTCGGGCGGATCCGACCCCCAGGGGGTCGGGTCGTTTCTTTGAGTCTCGACGTGGTGAAATCCTCCGTGGGATGCGAGTTGGGCCGTGGGCCGTAATCCATAGCTGGGCTTTCAAATTTATGCTGGGTCCGTAGGTACCCGAGGTACATAATCCCGACAGCAGCCCCCTGAGTCCCGCGCCGTTTGCAATCTCCATTGAGGCGGCGCTGGGCTAATCCTTGATGAGCTTCGGCGATTGATCCTGCAGGTGTGCGCGAGCGCGCCCGTAGGGCGTAGCCCTCGGTCGAGCCGAAGGGTCGATCGGGGGTTTAGTCTTTCATTCTTCGTGCATGAGATCTTGCAGGTGCACGCAAGCGCGCCTTTAGCGCGTAGCTCCCGAGCGATCCAAAGAGTCAATCAGAGGTTTAGTCTTTGTTATAAAGTTTCCATACCTTCATTGCCAGTTGGGACCAATTTTTGGTACTGGTTGGAGTTAGTCGAGGCCAATTTTCGTCATTGGTTGTATTTAAAGTGGGATGCTTAGATTGGACCGGTCGGACTGGCCGTAGCTTGTGATCAGCATCGCGCCTAGGATGGACCAAGCAGATTGTCAAACTCCATGATCAGCGCGCAGGGGCAGGGTCAGGCCCTGTGATCCGGTGACCGACCCTCGACTGCCCCAAAGATTGGGTTCTCCTGTTGATTTGCGATATCTTCGCCTGACCAGAGTCGATTAAAGGAGAGCCGGCTTTTCGGTAGCCAGACTACAGGGTCGGAACCCTTTTGTTGAGGAAGGTGTCCTCGCGCATTCCGCCGACCGGAGTTGGGAAGAGGGATCAGGCTTTTCGGTAGCCAGACCGTAGGGTCAGAACCCTTTCGTTGAGGAGCGTGTCCTCGCGCGTTCCGCCGACTGGAGTCAGGGAGAGGAGTCAGGCTTTTCGGTAGCCATATCATAGGATCGTAACCCTTTCATTGAGAGCGTGTCCTTGCGTGTTCCGCCGATCAGAGTTGAGAAGTGGGATCTGGCTTTTTGGTAGCCAGACCGTAGGGTCAAAACCCTTTCACTAAGGAGCATGTCCTCGAGCAATCGGCCGGCCGGAGTCGGGAAGAGGAGTCAGGTTTTTCGGAAGCTGGACCCTAGGGTCGGATACCTTGATCGGTGCATAGGAAAGGGGTCGACCCGCGGCTCGGTCGGCAACCCGCTGCGTCCACGTGGACGGTAGATGTTGTGTCTGCAAACGTCAGACCGGTTGGACGGTTGGCAGCGTGCGTTGATTTGCGCGATTGCGTCCCGTCGAGCTGGCGTTCGCCAGTCATTAACCACTGTGGCAAGCAAGCGCGCATCAGATCAGGTGCGACGGAGGCAACGAGGTGCCGCTAGGGCCCACCTTGCACCGTAGAAGTTAGGATTTTCGTTGTAATATCTTATGTGTTCAAATTCTGCAATGAACTCTGCGCTTGGCATTGTAGATAACAAAGTTTCTGACCCTCTTTTGTACTTGTGTATGAATTTTGTATTTTATATTTTTTGAAATCTGTTGGGCGTTGACCGAGTGTCTGGGTCGGGTAAAGCTCGTAGGGTCAAGTGTCTAGCTCGATATAGCCGCAGAGCGTCACCAACACTGGGTCGTCAGTCGCTAGCCGTGAGGAAGGCTTAAGCGATAGCGCGTGCAATTTACTTAGCACGTCCGAGGATCACCCGCCAGCACCGCGCGGGCCGAGGGGTCGGGCCCCGAGAAAACAAACAGAGGCACAGAGTCTTAGAGTGAAAAGCTGAGGTATAGGGCCTGAGAACGAGAAACGAAGAGGTCATAAAGACTCTGCACCGTAGATAAATGAGGTTTCTGACCCTTTTTTTGTACTTGTGTAAGAATTTCGCGCTTTACATTTTTTTGAATTCCGTTGGGCATTGACCGAGCGACTGGGTCGAGTATAGCTCGTAGGGTCGAGTGTCGGGCTCGATACAGCCATAGAGCGTCACCAACTCCGGGTCGTCAATCGCTAGCCGCGAGGAAGACTTAAACGATAGCGCGTGCAATTTACTTAGCATGTCCGAGGATCACCCGCGAGCTCGGCGCGGACCGAGGGGTTGGGCCTCGAGAAAACAAACAGAGGCACGGAGCCTTCGAGCGAGAAACCAAAGCACGGAGCCTGAAAATAAGAAAACGAGAGACGGAGAGGTCGAACATTCCGACCCCTAGGTGCGGGATAGTAAGACTGGCCCCCGAGCAGCGAAGAGTGGTCGGTTAGGAGGAAAACGAGAGATGCACAAAAAACTTATCTGATTTTTTTATGCATGGGAATGATGTAATTGCTCGATGTTCTAGGCACTGGCTTGGGTGCCGCTGCTCGTTGCGACAGAATCCTTGCCTGGGTTGTCAGCTCCAGCTGCGACAGCTTTGCGTCGTTGGGCCTGCTCGACGATGGCGGTCGCTCGATGATGTGGAGAGGCGTCGTCGTTCGGAGTTTTGCCGAGAGGTGTTTCCTTCGTGGCCTTGGGAGCCTGCAGCATGAAGCACTCCCGTGTCGGGTCGTGACCCAACACGTGTGAGCTCGACGATGGCGGGCCGCGCGCCTCTTGCGCGGGGCCTGAAGACGAAGCTCGCCGCCCTGGTCGGCGACGAAGTCCAGGCTCCCAAAGCGGAAGGACTGGTCGATGGTGAAGACGGGGACGCGCCATGATCGACCGTCACGAGCGACGACAATCGTTAAACTCCCAAGACAAAAGTAAGAGAACGAAGTGTCTCCCACCAGAGCGAAGATCGAAGCCATCGAAAAAAGTGAAGCGAAAATGCACCATGAGAACCCTCTACCTGGCGCGTCAACTGTCGATGTTCTGACCACAGGCATATTAGAATTTACGTAATCAGAGAGAGATTTGATGCGCTCTTCATATCGATATGGCCTAGTCTATGAAAGACTCAAAGAGTTAACCAGATTTGGGCCACCACGGAGGTGTAACACCCTACGTCTAGGGAGAGAGTGGATCGTATAAGCTCGAAACAGGGGTACAATGGCGGAAAAATTCCTGCTCGCGCAAATACCCAAGCACGCGTGAGTGGTGTGAGATGAACTAACTGAACCTTATCGTCTAAAGCCCCTGTTGCTCCTTTATATAGGGATCGGATCGGGGTTACAAACTTGGCGTTCACGAAACAGGATAGCCCCCTGACGGGTGGAGCCGCGGCCTTCTGCGAGGCTGATCTTCTGGCGCTGCTGGTGTCGGAGCAAGTTGTCAATGTCCTTGGATCGTCCTTTGTCCTTCAACGAGGGACAAATGTAGCTTTACCGTTTGGCTTTACCACTCGTCGAGCAGCTTTACCTCCTTCTAGATCGCTTTACCTCCGGCAGGGTTGCTTTACCTCTCGCTGTACGTTGTCAAGAATCTCTGCGTCTGTCAAAAGTTGACCGTTGAGGCGGCGGCCGACCCTAGGGTTCGGGTTGGTTTTGTCGTTATCCGGCCCCGACCACAGAGTGGTCGGGCTAGTGTCGTCTGGTGAGCTTGGTCATCGAGAACCAAGCGGCGTCTATGGGCGGATCCGACCCCCCCCCCCCGAGGGCCGGGTCGTTTCTTCGAATCTCGACGTGGTGAAATCCTTCGTGGGATGCGAGTTGGGTCGTGAGCCGTAATCTATAGCTGGGCTTTCGTATTTATGCTGGGTCCATAGGTACTCGAGTTAAATAATCCCGACACACCCTTAGGAAGAGTTTGGTTCCATGCATGATAACGGGAACCTGAATGTGAATGAATTACGGGGAGACTAGTGGTGGAATCGTTGGTTTCTCTTTTTGTTTGTTTCCTGATACTAATGCAATTAGTTACCGTCACAGTGTTTTTTTTGCTGCAAACAAAAGTGAAGGGTATCACATCATTGAAGGGCACATTCCTCAAATATGATTGCTGTTATGATAACAAGAAATTATAAGAGCTGACTTCTATTAATAACAGGAATCAAATTTTGTGCTATACCATACAGAAATTCAGAACCAACTTTCTTCGTGAGCTGAAAACTGGCAAATCTCTTCCTCCAATTCCTGTAATCCAGCTACAACCTGTAGTGAATTCATAGTGCTAACCCATCCTTATGCTAACACCACTCGTTACCGAGCACCATGCGACGGGCCACTCTAGCTTTGTCGAGCACGGTGGACCAGCCACAAAGACCTGTGAGCTCGGAGCCTAGTGTTGACGTCGAAACGCTCCGGGTCAACGCACCGAGATCACTAGATCCTGCGGGTCGCAAGGGACCAGATCGGCGAGGTCGCCTCCGATCAGTTCGGAAAGAGGTAGGTATCACGATTTCGCTGTGAAGGACGGCTAGGTTTACAAGCAAACTGCAAAGTGATAAACAACGCGCTTTTGTGGCAAAGAACGACTAGTTTACGAGCAAACTAGAAAAGATCGTCGAATCTCCTGCCCGAGAGGGACCCCGTCTAGGCTTTTCTTCACTTGAACTCACACCTGAACTTTTGTCCTCACGACCATCCTTTTTGACACGATAGACTTGTCGAATCATTTTTCTGTTCTCTTGAGCCATTGACCGATTCTTTTTTATAGAAATAGTCTTTCGAATATGGTTGTCTTTCGATGGTTTGCTTTTTTGTAGTGTCATCATGTTGATGATATGATTGAGGCTGTATTTTTGAATCATACTACCCCCATGATGCATAAGGATGACAAGCTATAGTGTGTGATCCATATGGCGGTGGTACAATCAACATAAAAGGAAGATATGGATCCTCCGAATAAACTCTCTTTATCTGCCAATTTGAATCATCATATTTCTATTGTGTAGGCACTCTTGATGGCTTTAACGATTTGGCCTATGATCATTCTTTGCATCTCTTTTTTCTACATATTTAACCAAAAGCTCTTCAAAAGTAAGCTTTGGCTTTCTACTCCTACTTTGGCCATAGAATCTACCTCATCAACCTTCTCTAAATTGGTTCCTGGATTTCTGCTCTTTTTGTTGATCTTATGAGAACCGAAATGAACTTGAGACATGCCTTAGGTCGACCGGCAGGCCTTAGGACGTCATCTATGGCCGTGGAGACCGGTGGATGAACAGCATAAAGAGTTGAAAGAGTATTAGAGTTTAGAGAGGTAAAAAATAAGGTGCAATTTGATTGTGTCAATTAGGTTACTACCTCAATCGGCCTTAAGCCTTTTTTTTATAGAGCTGAGGTGGTCTTATCTCGTGGAGCTATGAATTTTATCAATTAGTAGCCATAACAGATGGGATCTGCTATTAAAAATATCAAAAACCGACTTAGGTATCGGACACTCCAGCCATGGGCCGGACACTTCGGTATCAGACACTTTAGAGGGTCAAAAAATATGATTTCAGAAGAAGGTCTGCCGGAATCTCTAGCTCTGGGCCGAACACTCTGGTACCAGACACTCCGGGGGTCTAAAAATGCGATTCTAAAAAGGGTCTGCCGAAGTCTCTGACCTTGTCGCAGCTATTTTTGTTAAAGGCATAATTTTCTCATCCGATCTCCGATTTAGATGATCCATATAGCCGTTTTGATCGTCTCGACGAGGGCTACGTCTTGTAACCTTTAAATCATAGATTTGGCTTCATCTTCATGTCTTTTTAAGCACTTCTTTTATTCTTTAGGAGAATTTAACCAAACTTTTCAAAAATATCTTTAAAACATGTTGAAAAACAATTCTTACGAAATAACTATTACCAGCCAAAATTTAGACATCTTCTATTATATTCGACCTATCAAACATAAATTTTTGATCTTTCTGAATTGTAAATTTTGAGTGTCTACGCATAACTTCCCACTGAGCCGAGGATTCGCGTCGGACAGCGACGAGGGAATGTGAAGCTGCTGCAGCGGCAGACGATGGTGCACTGCTGGAGCTATAGGAGGAGGTTGTCCTAGCGTCACGCGCCAACCTGGACGACGAGCAGTGACAGGTACAGACGTCGGTGTGGTGCCACACGGCCACAGAGAATAGGGGCAACAGCGGGCGTGGTCGTGATCTAAAATTGCAAACTCGGGCTTCGACCTAGACATATCCATGGTGTTGGGGCATTGGGGCCCGATCTCCACAGCCACGAATTGCAACGATCTGAAATTGCAGAACAGATTCAACCCGCTATCATCTCCAAATCGCGATGCTGAAAGGGCCAGGGGGATGGAAGTTGAGATTTCGCAAGTCCGCCGCCGTCACTTCGAGCGAGGAGAGGAAATGAGAGAGAGATCGCGATTGAATTCTGGGGAGGAGGCGAGGAGATTGACGGGACGAGATTGGTTAACACTGGTAGATGGATGGTATCTGGCTAGCGAAGGACGGGGGAATGGATCACACCGTAATCTGATTACGGGCCACGGGCCAGCCAAACTAAACGTAAAACAATGTTGTTAGATACTGTTGTAATTTGTTTACGTAGCAAAATAGTTTAACCAAACACCTCCGTAGTGTGTGTTGGTGCCTGGGTGGAGCATCCATAGAAGCAGGGAAACACAGCACAGGCAACAACCTAGCGTCACAAACAAAGAATTCAGAGGTGTCAACAGTGTAAGCAGTTACCAGTCGTCAAATCAGATTTCTAACTGCCAATAATTTGTTCTCTGTAGCGCGCGCCAGAGAGAGAGAGAGAGAGAGAGAGAGAGAGATGGAATCTACAGTGAGGCGAGTTGAATGAGTGCCGACAGATGGTCCACTGACAGCTGAGGTGTGGCTACGTACTCCAGCATAGGAGTAGGAGTACGCGGTACGCATGGTGCCTCTAGTATTTCGTACTAGGAGCAACAGGAGCAGTTCTCGATGGTGACATCTCTGACGCATTCCCACGTGGATCAGCGGCTGGATTATTCATCGTGCTTGCTCCACACAGTCGGTCGGTCTCCAAGAACACCAGAACAGAGTCTTGTGTTTTCTGGCTGAGTGATTCAGGCAGTAACAAGGTGATAGGAATATGGTTCACTGGTAAGATTTATCTTGTTCTAAGTACTCCTAGATAACAGTAATACGATGACCTAGCAAGTGTGGAAAAAGCAGATGTTGTTTTTCCTTTTTTTGAAAAGAAAAAAAAACAGTTGTTATAACATGTTATGGTAACTTGGTGCGGGTGCCTGCCTTGGAATTCAGAGCATTGTTTTACAGATAACCTTTGGTGAGTCAGACCAAAATGTGCTGTGAACACCTTCTGCAAGATTAGTGTAAGGATGTCAAGGTTGCTCCAGTGCCCACGTTGTCTGGGTCCTCTGCTCGTGGCCGAGATGCCTGCCTTGGAGATGAGGTCCAGAGCAAAAGTGACTCACATGACGCCTCACTTGGGTCGTGTGCATCTCGAGGCTTTGGTGATTAAACTTGGGAGCGTGTTTACTGCTGGATCGATTTTAAGCTTTCGCTGTACTACTACTGACCACAGAGGAAATTCAACTCTGAATGTCTCGTCTCCGAACTTTTTTCTTCTGTTGTAGGAGTACCATTGCTTCTGTAGTTCTAGTACAATACGCAGCCTATTCCATCTTTCAATAATAATAAAAAAAAAGGGACGAGAAATAGGAGGTTTAAACATGCATTATGCTCGTCGATCAAGGGGATCCGACCTCGATTACCCGTATCCAGTTGCAGGTCGAACACCCTATTCTACTCGCTTATTCACTCTGTCTTACTCCTAGTATTAGAACTACTAAACCACAGCATTAGATCAGATTACATCACTTGGAGTCGCCTCGGTTCCAGTTACCAAGCTCTTAAATCACCGTGACCCCATCCACTAACCAACCACTGCTCGTTGCTGTTTCCAACGAGGAAGAAACATAATCTATGCGGCGTAGACCAGTCCTGCAGCCTTGAGATCTAATCCTACCACAAAGCTAGTCTGAGCCCAAACAAATGCACGAGAAATACTCCACAATCTTGTTGCTGTACTCAGAGCAGAAATCATTGTTGCTGCCTATACACGCTTAAAATAATCGCCATGCTACGGGCAGTGACCATTGTCTCCAGGCCCAAGCAAGACCCTGCGTGCAGATTGTAGGAGCAGCAGCCAGCAGCACATGTGATGGGGGGGTAACTGTTGCTGCCTCTGCATTGTCTCCAGGCCAAGCAAGCAAGAGGTTGCTGGAGCAGCAGCGAGCAGCCGTATGTGACGTGGGAGCCCCGCGCCCTGTCGCGGCCACTGCATCCGTGTCTGCGTGCAGAACGGCCACGCCTGGATGAACAGCGCTGGGCGTGCTTGTAAACAGCGTCCAATCGATCCCCAGATCGTGACCGGGTTTCCTTTCGCCAATGCATATGAAGAGAGGCGTGTCGATGGACATTGTTGGTGGCTCTGTTCAGTTCGTGGTTCAGATGAGACGGTCGTAAGACAGCGTGCGGTTCGGTTCCAAACAGGGCCAATTTGTGCGGATCATCCTAGGCGATGATCTGATCATGTGTTCATGCAACATATATAACAGGATTAAGCAAATCATGCATCGAGTCCCATTGCTGTTTCTACTGCTGTTGCGTCAACAATGGCAGGACAGCGCCCCAACTGTACATGAGCTTAACTTCTGTAGCCATGTCTAATCTCTTGCGAGATAGTCGTATACTTGTACTAGTAGTAATTAACAGAGATCTCAATCAGGTGATTGAGCACGGTCCCCTGTAACTGTCTGGATCTAGTACATATCAACGAGCGTGCTTTCATCCACCACAAGAACAGCAAGAAACAGATGCTGCCACTGCGCAGAAAAGATTGAAAGATTCCTCCTCCCCGGATTAACTAACTACTGATGCAGCGGGCACATGGATGGATGACGCTCTCACATCACTCACATTCCTTCGACAGCCCCAGCCGAGCAGCAGCTGGGTTCAGCAGCTCGGCCGTGGCATGGCCACCGCATGGTGCGTGTGGGGCATTTCGATAGGGACGAGCGATGATTTCATCATGGATGGGATCTCTGAATGTCTCTGAAATCTGAATGGCGCCGCACCATCAGTGTGTGTTTTGCTTATGTCTCCTTCCGAGTACTATTGGACATCACAGGAACAAGCGGATGTGGTGATCCTACACCAGGCTTTTAGTGCATAATAATCTGTGGGAGGGAGCAGTTTATTATTAACTCTAATCTGTGTAGCCTAGTATATACACAAAGCATAGTGCCGTGAGTGATTATTTAAGACAAATTGTACGGTAGACTCAAATGAACGTGAGCCGTTCATTTACACGGATCTAAAAAAAGGTAGTTTTTTTACTTCCTAAGAGATAAAAGCACTAAAATAATTAATAATTATTATAATATTTAAATTGAAAGAAAATTAACAAGTTATGAAAAGTTGCATGTGTTGTATATTAGATAAGTGATTATTTTAGAAATAAACGCCATTATCGAGAAGAAAATTGTTCAAAAATTTTCACCGAAGACATCGCACGGACTATTATTTTTCTTTCTAAAATTAGAGGGTTCAGATTCATTCAGGTTTCACCTCTCCTGAAGGAGAGGTAGTCTACCTTACCCGGAACTCTTATTTAAGAGTCAAATACTTAATCCTACATGTAGAGCAAATATTTAAATATCAGGAAGGAACAGAGGAATGTTATGGACGTCAATCTTGTTAAGCACTAGCTAGGAGTAGCAATAGTAACTGGAATCAGTGTACTGACTCTAGTCTAGCTTAGATCACTACTCCAGCCTAGATGAGAACATGCCACATGCTCGTCTCACTGGTGCCAACAGTCAAAAGATCGTACTAACAAATCAAGGCACAGTGATTCCCCTGCTCTCCAATGCAAGCAGAATGGAAGGACAGAAAAAAAAACAATACATATCGCAAACAGGAGCTAGGAGTATGAAAATACATCTAGCAGTATGCTCTATACTCACTTTTTGTATAAAACTATAGAGCAGGAGCATGTACTGTAGGTGTAGTCCTTTATAAATAAACATATTTCCTTCCAAAATTCTCTACTCCAGTAGGCATGATCATAGAACGCCTGGTGAGCCCATGAAAAGCTGCTCCGTTGATGGTAGAGTAAAAAAGAAGTGAAAAAAAGATTGCAGCCTTGTGCTGGTACTCCTAGCTGTTGTTGCATGGATATGCGTAGCCTACCCCTCTGAGTCTCTGACTGCATGCCCCTCCGGCTCCATGTTCACCATGATTGAAGCACAGCTCCCGATTACAGGCCGAGCCGGAGTACCAGACAGAGAATATCGCCAAAGGCGTCGGTCTTTGGCCGGTGGTTAACTACTCCGAAGTTGACAGTGTGATTACAGGGTGCAGGTTATTCGTAGAACTGTCACCGGTCTCCAAGAAGCAATGGAGCCATGAAGCAGGTAGTAGAGCTGATGCTAGACATCACTAGCCATCAGTGCTCGATGGGACGGCCAGGACGAGACCCGGCAACGGCTAATCCTCCACGACAGGCTCAGCATGTGTGCATGTGAGGGGCTCATGGGCGGTCCGATCCAGCGAGGCGAGAGTGAGATGAGATCTGAGGTAAAGGCCGTATGTGGCTACGGCCATGGATGGTGGCTTTACAAAAGGTAGTGGTCTAGCTCGGGCTCTTGGTGCTCTGGCCGGGCTCGTGCGCGCTGCGTGATCCGTGGCTTTTCGCTCAAGCGCTGAGAATGAGATCGACGACGGCGTAGCACCGGCTTGACGCGTCGACGACGAAAGGATGTGTGAGGTGTGCGAGGCTGGAAAGGAGGAAGAGGACACCATGAGGCCGATCGATCGAACGCGTGGGGTGCACGTGGCACTGGGAGGGAGAGGGCGTCGAGCTCTCATCATTGTCGACGACTCCTATCAACGTTGCGATACTACGCACGGATGACTATAGAGCACAGTACAAAACTTTGCTACGCTCCACTGATTGATCGAGAAGGATGTATGATGGCGAAGGGATGACAGAGCCCTACCGATCCAACATATGGATGGACAATGACCATCCCCATAATGTTCACGGGCTCTTTGCTAGTACAGCGCTGCAGCTCCATTATTCAGTCGCGGATAACCTTGTTACTCCATATTTTAGTCCAGGAGCGATGGAACACCCGCCGGCGAATTAACCAAGCATTAGTGTGGTGCCTGCGCGTTGTGATTAATCAGCAGCGTGGTGTTAGTGGCCGTCGACACCAGTAACTACAGTTACGTACGCGAGCTGTTCATGAATAGGAGTAAATCGGTAACGTACGTTTCTGCTCTTATTGCAGCAGCAATAGTGAAAAGAAATAAGGCCGTGTGCAGGCATGGACACACAGGACGTACAGCGCGGGCCTTTCCGGATGTTTTCCGCGCGCGTTGACAGAAGCCGGTACTCCAACATGCATGGAAGGCCATCGCGTGCACATATACATGGAGCGGAAGAAGAGCAACGGACGAGTGGCCTGACCGTTCTGCGTCCGTCCGTGACATCGACGACGCCTTGCCGGAGATGGAGCCTGGAGGAACCGCCGGCGACCGACCGACTGGTGAACGCTCGCGTGTTGCGGTTCCAACTCCCCGCATGCACGCATGCCCCGACGTCGAGAGGTGGTCAGGCCATCGGTCCTTGGCGCCAATCGCAAGCGTGCAAAGGCAACGGGCCCCTGATCTCCGCTCCTCCTCGATCCCTTTGGTCCCCCAAGAAAAAGGGCCAGCTGTTGCGTGGCCAGCCTCGTCCCAAGAAAGGGTACGTGATGCATGAGCGAACGAAAGGGACATCACAGGCCATGCACGTGCCGTACGCAGCTATCCGTCTCACGTCGGGTTGCAGCACTGTGCAATGATCGATGCTGTGGTTCCATGCATGCTCCGCGGAGTGGCCATATCATATGCACGGAATTGGTAAGCACGAATGAATGATTGAATGGTGAAAAAAAGGTGAATAATTGGAAGTCGACTAGTATCCCACGTCATGATCATCCAGCAAACCAAATCTCTTACCGTATTACTTCGTACTACTTTACTGTATGATTGGATCAGTGACAACCGATCGATCGATCGACCTCGCCGCGATCGTCATTAGCCTAACCCTAAAAACAAACCAAGCTAGCTGCCCGAGATCTTAACCGCTAGTAGCTAGCCTGGCCCTCGACCTCGAGTAACAGCCCGATCCATGTGCACAATCTCGCAGTTGCCGATCGATCGGTCACCGTCACCTATGGACTATGGAGCTCGTACTAGCTAGCGAGGCCGTTTTGTTTGTAACAAGTGGTTAGCAGCTGTTGCGCGTGCTTAGTTTACAATGCCTTGCCACCTTGTGGCTTGTGCTTGTGTTATTGGGATGAGGGTCCTCTCTGACCCGTTTCCGTGCAATCATAAGCGCTGTAGCTTTGCAATCCACACTGCTAGCTAGAAAAGGGCCATCCAAGGAACGGCCCCGTCGCTCCTAGCTGACCCCAAGCTTCACGCATCTCAATCCCTTCTTGCGAGCTCGCTCACGGCGAAAAGGCAGACGGAACCAAAGTGTCGAGAAAAAAAAAATCTGTCCGTGTCTACGTGTGCACGACATCATCTGAAGATCGAGTTGGTGGACGCGTGACAGAAAGAGATCCGCCGGAGTGCTCTGATCGAAGACCGGGTCCTGGGAGTCAATCAGATCGACAGACGCATGCATGGTCACGCCAGGTAGACGCGCAGGGAGAACCACATGCGTGATGGCGTCAGCAGATCCGGCGCCCAGAACGGGCGGGCAGAGCGCCGCAGGCCGGAGACTCTGACCGATTTGACCATCCCTTCCGGACGACGACGGCAAGCGGCGGATAATGTACCGTATCCCGGCAGCAAGTGGCGGGTTGGCCTGGCCGCGGCGCCGGCGCCGAGGCGGAAAGCGACGCTGTGAAACCACGCAACCACCCCGGCCCTCGTGACGCTGCGGCTGCGAGGGAGAAAGAATATGCCCGTTGCTGCGTGCGCCGAGTACTCGTACAGAAATGCTCGCCGGCGTCGCTGCCACGCAGATGCACAGTTATATTTAAAGAAACATACATCTATGTACAGCAAGTAGGAGTAGTACGTACTAGCAGCACTGATTAGCAGACCTAGTGTAACGTGCTCAGAAATCGTGGTGCAGCTTGCTCGACTTCTTTGTTTAAGACCTAGTGTAACGTGCTCAGAGGACACAGACTCGCAGCTTGCTTTCTCCCTTGCTCGCCTGGAAACAAAACTGGTAGTGGCGTCTGCGGGTGGGAAGGGAAAGCCTGGCATGCGGAGCAGGGGCGACGGAAACGGCCAGGCACCCGCGCCCGTGCCGGCAGTGCGTGTCCGTCCGGCCTCGGCAAACCAATAACGGACGCCCGGGCCTGACCAACGCCACCGCGCGCGCAGCAGCAGCCTGCCGGCCGCCATGCATTCACCGCGGTAAAAACTGAAGGAAGAGCGCGGCGACGTTCCGGTGTCCAGCGCGCGTGACCGGCGGGCGGGTTTGCTCGTTCGGCGCCATCGAGGCGACCGCCCGTGGCGTCCGTCATCTCGCGCGCGCCGTTGGTCCCCGGGTCAAAGCTCCCGCGTTCGTAGCACGTCGTCCGCGCGCGGTCTCCCAGCCACGGCCAACCACACGGTCTACTAGATCGCACAGGGAGAAGCTGCTGCACCGTGAGGCACAGGAGGAGCTAGCGCATGCGCGGTGGTTGCCCACCGTCCGCGCCACCGTGACGAGGCATGGAGGGAGCTCGCCCGCTCGGCGGCGTTGTACTGTAACTATCTCGGCCATGCATGCACGGAGATTCTCGAATCCGGCGTTCGTCGGCGTGTCGTCTGCGAGAACCTCCCTCACGCACGGTAGCAGAGCGCGCTGAGTTCTTTCCGGAGGACGCGTTGGACCGTGGCGACTGACTGACTGCCTCCCTCTTCGTGCGTTGACCTGATTCGGTTCTCGGCATCGAAAGAACACAGATGCTGATGGCATCAGCAGAACAATGGTGATAGCCGTTCTCCAGCCTCGCTGTAAAAGCCGAACGAGCCCATACGCGCAAGAGCTCGCTCGCTCATCGACTAACTGACACCTTTAAGCGTAAGACACCCGAAAAAACAAAAAGCGGAAAAACAAAGCTTACATAAACGCCGCGGTCACTGCCGCGCGGGCCCCGAGACGCCAGCCAGGCCACCGTCTTGCTCGCGTCCCTCTCTCCTTCTCGTACCCCGACGCGTCGACACGCTCGAGTCTCGACCGCGGACCGGCAACCCGGCAGTGGCACTCATGTAATTTCGGTCTTGACGCTAGGTGCAAACGTCATTTGAGGACGGTTTCGGCCTTTCGTCCCCCGCCACCGCTTTAAAATTCGCTACGAAAAGCGGGAGACGGACGGGAGGAGCGCGGCGCCCAGAGTCCCAGAGCGCCAGAGGCAGAGGAGGAGGAGGAACGGGTGGAGAAGAAGATGGTGGCGGTGATGGCGAGCGCGGAGGACGTAGACGCGGAGGAGCGGCCCGTGCACCAGGGCTGCATGGCCGGGTTCCTCCACCTGTTCGACCGCCCGCAGATCCTCTCCGGACGGAGGCTCCAGTTACACACGCCGCGCCGCCTCGTGTCGTCGTCCAGTGTACGTTCTCTACGTTCCTTCATCCTTCTGCTCGCCTGACTGTCAATGGCGACCCATTTCCTGGTCGCCTCTGAGATGGTGTTTCTAACTCTGTTCTCTCTGCGTGCCG
>BCLH01001632.1:49066-62650 GCA_001602315.1 Zoysia pacifica | reverse complement strand
GCTGCCAGTGCGTCCTGAGGGCGGCCAGACTTGGCCGGCTGCGTCCACCGTGGGGCGCAGGGACAGGTTGGCACCCGGCGGCGTGTTGCCAGGAGTTGCCGGTTCCGCGCCCTTCAGGGCGTGGAGAGTGAAGCACTCCCTCGACGGGTCGTGCCTCAGAATGAGGTGGCTCCGAGGCCACCAAGGTGGGCGCCTCTCGCACGGAGCCTGGAGGCGGAGCTTGCCGTCTTCGTCCGCGACGAAGTTCAGGCTCCCGAAGTGAAAAGCCTGCCAGAGGCGAAAGTGGAGACTTGCCACGACTGGCCGTCTTTAGAGACAGCGACCGTAAGGCCTCCGAAGCGGAGGTGGGAGACCGAAATGTCCCCCATGACAAAGTATGAAGCCGTCGAAAAGCCGAAGCGAGAGCACACAAAAAATAAAACTGCCCCTTCCTGGCGTGCCAACTGTCGGTGTTCTGACCACCGACACAGTAAATATACGATCGTGGAGGAGGTGTGCCTTCGGATTCGATGTGACCTAGTCTAAGGAAGACTCAAAGAGGTTTTTACCTGGTTCGGGCCACCTCGAACGGTGTAATACCCTACGTCCAGAGGGCGGATTATCTCGATGATAATATTATAAAGGTGAGATCCTCTCTTCGCAGGAGGATCCGGATTGTGGGTGAGTGGGGGTACTTGCTCGGAAGGGTGCAAAGACCCAGGGCTTTAACGGAGCCTGTGGATTTGTTTTTCGTGTGTTTGTGGCTGTTCTGGGTTGTTTCTTAATTGCCTTGTGTCTTTATCGCTCTCCGAGCCTCTCTTTATATAGGAGGGGGCCCTGGGGTTACAAGTAATGGGTCCTGCACAATCCTGCCGTCTCGTCGATAAGTAAGCCCTTCCGTCGTTGTCGCCATCATTTAGCTTTGTCCAGGCATGGTCATGACCCGTCGCATCGCGTGCAGCGGTGGGTACTGTGATGCTCGTTAGGCGCTACTATGCCGGCTACAGTGCTGTCATGTCTTGTTCAGCAGCCGTCGCAGCTTTCTGCTAGAGTATCGCCGTGGTGAATCTCGTCCCGTCCCGTCAAAACGAATGGCAGCTGACCATCAGAGTAAATGTACCATAACGCGGTACCTACCCCCAGAAGTCGCTCCCTCGAGGGTCGGCCTTCGGAGGCCAGAGTCTCCGCGTGCCCGCGCGGCTAAGGTGTGACTGCTGCAGATCGCCGCTGGGAGGTCGGGGACCCGTGGTCGTCTGACCCCTGACTCAGGGCCTCGTGCGTTCGAGCACGATCTGTCAAGTACCCGAGGTACGTGATCCCGACAGTTATGTTATGAAAAAACAAAATGGTACGAACAATGGCGGAGTCAGTGTCCAGTCGTTATAGACAGTTTTTATAGGGCTGGAAACGAGACGAAAAAATCCCATCCCGTTTGCTTTTGGTTCCTGCATTTTCTGCGCGAACGAAAACAGGCGGATAAAAACAGGAACGAACGAAAACGGGATGAAAAAATGGAAACGGGATCGGAAATGGTTTGATATTTTTCCGTCTGTTTTTGCAGTTCCCGTTTTATTCGGAATCATCCCGTTTTTGTCCTATTTTCCATCCGTTTTTGCGGTATCCTATTTTTTGTCCCATTTTCGTTCCGTTTTGGTTGCAAGAACTTGAACTTGTGTTTATATGTGCTGTTATATCGTGAACTTCAAACTTACTACTATGTGCATAGTGTTGCCCAAAGTATGTTGTAAAAAACTTATTGAATTATGTTGCATAAATATGTAAATTATCTATTTTAAATATTTATTTTGATGATAATATTTAATTACATTGAGTTATATATGTTAATGTTTCCGACTAAATACCGATTACTGACCGATTCCGGTACATCCTGTCCGAAGGTAAAATGTGAAAACTTACTTTACCGACCGTTTTCAGCCCTAGGGTTTTAGAAACCGGTCCAGTCCTCGTCGGTTAGCTGGAGAAATTGACCGGTTAGTTAGTTTTGCTAACCAGTTTTATTGAAAACTACAAAAACCAACTGGTTTTGAACGGTTTCTAAAAGTGGCGATTGCAAAAGAAGTCATGTTTTGGATTTTAATTTGAAAAATGGTCCTATTTTTCAGACTTTGCAAAATCGGTCCTATTTTTCAAATATGAAACACAATATTAGTCCTATTCCGTTAAATGGTGTTAACGCTGTTAAATATTACATAGCAAGACATATATGACTTTGCAAATATGATCTATTTTTGTTTGGTTCTGCAAAATAGTCGTGTTTAAAGTAATTTGCACATGGAATCTAAAATTCATATATTTAACAAATTTAGATGATTTGTTAGCCTAACTTAAATATTTTTGAATATGCAATAAACTATGTAAAATATTTTTGAATGCAGATTCAGAGATGATGTAAGGATAAGGGAGGGCAATTATGCCTTTTTCTTATTTCTTTTTTATTTTTCTTTATTCTAAAAATTAGTCACCGCTAACGGTGTTTAAAAGAGAAATTATCGGAAGATTCAAATTTGAAAAATAGGATCCATTTTGCAAAGTCTAAAAAAATTATTTTCAAAATCAGGGTACAAAACAGACTTGTTTTGAAATTGCCCTTTTCTAAAACCTGGTTATAGATCCTGACATAGTGAGATGAGAGGTGGCTTGTGGCTGCATTGGGAAGCTTCACCTTCGGGAGGGATCTTCCAAATCTACATCGCCACGTTCTTCAGTTGACTGATCCAAGTTTATATACAAACTTCAATTGGAACGTACAGAAATTTTACAGAAAAATATAAAATATTAAAAAAATCTTGTGTTCCAAACGACTAACGAAATAAAACTCGTCTTACTATCAGCTGCTTGAAAATCAATTCATCACCAGGGGTCCAGGAGTCGAAGCGGGGGCTTTGCCACACGAGTGTTCCTAGCCCAACAGTTAACGGCCCACTAGTCGACCGGCCCATCAACATGACGGCTTAAGCCCAGTATCCCACAAACAAGTTGCAACGGCGAGCCGCTCCTCAAACGGATCAGACGCGCCAGGGTCTCTCGTCTTTCCCGGCACGCGGCTCCGAGCCTCCGACCGGCAAGGCCCCGAGGCCTCCGACCGTCCGACGTCGATGGGCTCCATGCCTCCAGCGGAGGTCCAAATAACGAGGCTCATGGTGCGCGAGAGGAGGCGTGACTGCGGGATCAGCGGAAAGGTGGCCGAGCTGGAGTTCGTGGGTCAGCGGCGGCCGGGGCCACGGATGCCGACGAGCGACGGACAGGAGGCCCATCTTGTTCCAGGTTGAGTGTCTGCTCCCCAATCCTCCGTGGGTTGTCATTGTGGGCATCATACTCCCCAAGTATTTACAAGGGACGACAATAATACTCTTCCCCCGAACCTTCCTGCATAGCAGACAAGTAAATTTACATACAAGGTATCGTACATCGCGCCCTTAAAAACATAATAGTACAATACAGGATAAAGGCAAATACAAATATCTGGCAGCTTGAGACACACAGGTACACATGCGCACCAACAAATAAAAAGACATGAAACATTTGAAAATATAAAAAAAAGGTCTGGAGAGCATAGAGAACTGAATCAAAGCACATCCATGCATAAAACAGAAATGAAGCGACACAATGTGGTTGAATGCAAACTCAGGGGGCGCGTGACGCTGAAGGACGATGCTGGGCTTTCTTTCAACTGCATCTTTATTCAAATCATATTATCACGAAACACCAAAGAAAACTTCCAAATGATTGGGGTAACTGAGTACTCTTGGAGCTGATGAGGATGAGGCTTCTGCTGCTGCTGTTCTTTCTTCCTGTTGGCGACGACGTGGATTATGCTTCAGGACAGGATAGTTACGATGACCGTAAATCATTGCTACCACTTTGTCTAGGTTGCAGTCGCCATGGAGCTCCAACTTCTTCAACTTTGGGAGGTGGTCGAGTCCAGAAAGGGCCTCCATGGTGGAAAAGGACCAAACGGTCTTCCTGAGCTTCGGAGTTGTTCCTTTGTCAAAGTTGATGTTGGTGACATGGCTGCCCTCAACAACCAGAGATCTGAGCTGCTGGAATTCATCTGCTTTGAAATTGAGCCTGCATTCAGTGTATGAGTCCTGAGGAAGCTGCAAACAGTGCAAGATCCTGAGCTTGCCAAGCACGCTTATTGCATCTTCCCCTAGGTAAGTCTCGCTGAGTGATATTTCTTCAAGTTGATCAAGAACTTCAATCCAGGTGGGTAGTCCACCTGTAATGCCACTGATGTTGAGGCTCTGTAGATGTTTTGGAGGTCTTTCCATAGCAGTAGCTAGCGACGTAGCATCAGGAGTTTTGCCTATTTTTGGTTGGTTGATCCGAATTGATATGGAGCGGAGGCAACCATCCAATTTCTCAATCTGTCGGAACAGAGCACTCAAGGCACCTAGATCACCCTGAAGGACTACACCCAGTTTCCTCAGTTGCAGCAGCTGGCCTATATCATCTAAATCATGTGTGCTGTTGGAAACATCAACATAGGACAACACCTGGAGATTTTTCATCCTTCGAATGCCTTTGGGCAGGCTTACTGTCGTAAATGGACCCTTAAACTTACTGAAACTGTTGCTTGAAGATCCTCTATGGCCGGCTAGAAAATACTTCAGCATTGGAAGCTTGATAGGCCTTTTGGAGAATGCTTTTACCATCGTTTGCCGGATGTCCAAGGTCGCCAGGCACTGCAACTTCTCTATCTGTTTTGGTAGCTCTTAACAACTGTGTCCCGGAGGCTCAAGTACTTGAGCAGCAGTATCTGACAGATATTTTCCAAGTGCTTCCTTGTCAAGCCTCTGCATCCTTCAAGATCCAAAACCTTTAGCAGCTGCCACTGAACAGATCCAGTAATTTGTTCCAGAAGAGTTAGAACTTCATCAAAGGGGCGATTAGAACGCGGTGCCTTCCGAAGTTCTACCCCATTGTTAATGGAAAGGCGGTGAGCAAAATCAGGTGGCATACACGTGTCCATATAGCTTAAATCTCTGACAAAAAAATTGTGAATAATAACAGGTACTGTGAAGGTTTTGATCTGGCCTGCAGCCCTGGTTTCCTCAGGATGAAGGAAACCTCGAGTGACTAGCATGTCAAAGATGTGCTCAGCTTCATCCTCCAGCGTGCCGATCCCTTGTCCTCCCTTGTCTTTTAACCTCAGAGTGCTTCTCTCACTTACCATTCCCTCGGCGACCCATCGCCTCTGCAAGCTTGTCCTCCTAATTCTGTGGCATTGAGGAAAGAGAGACAGATAGAGCAGGCAGCTTTTGTGATTGCTTGGCAAATCTTTGTAGCAGAACTTGAGCATGATCCAGTGGCGGACTCAGCGCCCGGCGAGCTTGGGCGCTTGCCCGAGCTCCTTGCCGCGTCGGCCGAGTACAGGCCAACTCAAATACGAGCTCCTTGCCGCGTGGGCCAGTACTGGCGTGGGCCAAGTACATGCCAACTCAAATACGAGCTCCTTGGCTCCTTGCCGCATGGGCTTACTCAGCAGCCCAACTCAAAAGTCTAAAATACAATTATATGAGGTATACGAAAGGTTGTTCGATGGCCGGAGAGAACGATTCCAATTCCAGAGGTTACGACGCTCCTAGCTTCTCGGCGAAATTGTCGCCTCGGCGAACTCGTTGCGACGACGTGCCTTGCTGCTCGCCATGCTCGGCGGAATCTACGACGCTGTTGAGGCTCCTTCTGTAGCATTAGCTTTGCTCAATTGCTCTTGAAGCTACGACACTCACAGCTCACGGAATGGCAGAAAGGAAACGGAAGTTCAGTCAAACAGGTAGCCGAAACCTTTGCTCTTGATGTTTACATCTTGCTCTGTAGGCAGTTGATTGCTAGTTTTTTTTGTCATCGATTCATCAATTATCAATAGATTAGTCACCAATCTCTATTATAAATTTTAGGCATGAGACGTTTCCTGATTGACACAAGGAATCAACTTCGTGAACCTGACGAAAGAAATGTAACTCAAAGAAATTCAAATGGAAATGTGCCACGGGAAATATCAGATCATATAGAGCCACAAGAAATACCAAAAAATCCAGAGGTCCAACCAAATGTGGAGCCACATGAAGTATCAGATAATTCAGAGGTGCCGTCAAATGTGGAGTCACAGAAAGCACAACCTAATTTTGGTAATGTTAATGTTGTACCTGAGTTAAATCCTAATGACATCATTTGTGACTCAGCACTTAGGAAGCAAATTTATGAGTATGCTTCTAAAATTCAAGAACAAGTCAGGAGAGCATATATTCTGAAGGGCCCAACACAACCAACTAATCTGATTTTTCCTCACACAGAATTTGGGCCTCGTGATTCAAGAGCCTTTTCAAAAACATGGTATAAAAAATATTATTGGCTAGAATACAGTGAGTCTAAAGATGCCGGGTTCTGCTTTTATTGCTTCCTTTTTAAAGAGCCAGGAAGGCCAGAGCACTTTGGTTATGATGTTTTTAATAGAACTGGATGGAGAGATTGGAAGCATGCTTATAAATCACTACCTGATCATGTTGGTGGTGTAGGCAGTGCTCATGACAAGTGTGTTAAGAAATGTGATGATTTTAAGAATCAGAGGCAACATGTGAAAAATATAATCTTTAAAGCTAGTCAACAATCAGAAGAACTATATAAAACTCATTTGACTTCTACTCTACGTTGTTCCATATATCTCTTAAAGCAGGGTATGGCTTTTCGTGGGCATGATGAGTCTGATACCTCTTTGAACAAAGGTAATCTTCTTGAGTTGATAGATTTCCTCAAAGCAAACAATGAAGAAGTGAGGGATGCATATGACCGAGGTGGGTTAAATTGCAGGATGACTTCACATAAGGTTCAAAAGGATCTTGCAAGATGTTGTGCAGAAGAAATAATAGGAGCAATTATGACAGAGCTTGGTGATAGACAATTCTCGGTACTAATTGATGAATCACGTGATATATCAGTAAAAGAACAAATGGCAATAATTATAAGGTATGTGAACTCTCAAGGAAAAGTGGTTGAACGATTTCTTGCTCTCATACATGTCACTGAAACTACATCTGATGCATTGAAGGAAGCATTATTTCGTGTTCTCGAGAGACACAAGTTATCTGTTTTTAGGATAAGAGGGCAAGGATATGACGGAGCTTCAAATATGAGAGGTGAATTTAATGACTTACAAAAAAAGATTCTAGATGAAAACCCATATGCGTTCTATGTTCATTGCTTTGCCCATCAGCTGCAACTAATTGTTGTTTCCACAGCAAATTATTGCTCTTCTGTTCATGATTTTTTTGAGTATGTCTCATTAATTGTGACCACAACAAGTGCATCTTGCAAGAGGAGGGATGCATTGATTGAAAGCCATCATCAGAATATTTTGGATAGGCTTAAAAATGGTGAGATATCTACAGGAAGAGGCTTGAATCAAGAAACCATCCTTGCTAGATCTGGGGATACTAGATGGGGTTCACACCATACTACATTGGTTCGATTGTGTCAAATGTGGGATTCAGTGATAGAGATTCTTTGTATGGTTCATGAAGATTCTCGTGTGCCAACTCAAGCGGCCGGTTTGATAGAGAAAATGGTGTTTTCAGTTTGCTTTCATTATGAAGCTGATGCTAAGGTTGCTTGGTATCACAAATGAACTCTCACATCTCCTACAGAGAAAGAATATTAACATTGTTAATGCTCTTGAGGTTAGTACATTGTTCATCATTTCATTTCGCATTATCCCATTAATAGTCTAAATCCAACCAATTTTGTATATTGTATATACAGCTTGTCCAAGATGTAAAATCTCGCTTGAATGCTATGAGAGAAAGTGGATGGGATGACATATTTGATGACGTGAGAGATTCATGTTCCAAATATGTCCGATGAGATACCAGTAAGAGGTCGTTCACGGCGTGATGGATTCACTATTACTAATCTTCATTAATATCGCGTCGAGATTTTCTATGTCGTTCTTGACAAGATATGTGCTGAAATGAATCATCGGTTTGGTGAAGCAACTACAGAATTATTGATATGTTTCTCTTGTCTTGATCCAAAAAATTCTTTCTGCAAATTTGATGGTGACAAGCTTGCTCGACTGGCTGAAATTTATGATGGGGATTTTTGTGATCATGATCGTGGAATAATCAGAGAACAACTTGAGATCTACATTATTCATGTGAGGAGGCATCCTGCATTTGCTTGTACAGATATTGAAAGTTTGGCAGCAAAGATTGAAACTAAAAAAAAATTGTTTTTCCATTGGTCCACAAGCTAATTGAGTTGGCATTATTAGTGCCAATGTCAACGGCAACAGTTGAAAGATTCTTTTCAGCTATGAAAATTCTCAAGACCAAACTGCGTAACAAGATTGCCAATGATTGGTTCAATAACTTGATGATTTGCTATATTGAGAGGGAACTATTTAAATCACTTGATGAAGCTGCTGTTCTTCGAAGGTTTCAAAAGATCAAAAAACGAAAAATGCAGCTACCTCAAACCCGTAGAATTGGATAGTGTCATTAGTTATCATATACACTTTCTTATGTATAACTACATTTTTAATATATTTCGCCCAGGCTCTATAAAATTTTTGGGTCCGTCGCTGGCATAATCTGACCAATAATGTTTTTGTTGTTATCTAGGTCCTCACGAAGGCGTAGCATCTCACTATCAACCCAGTTAGGAGTGACATATATTAAGCGAAAGAGCATCTGCAACGCAAATGTATCCCTCCAACAGATTCTTACAACTATCCTTGATAAAGGAGAACAAAAATGGGAAAGTTTTGAAAACCTGCGGTCCAAACTCTGCAAATAGTTGTCATGACGAAAACATTCCAGGTCATATGATTTTTCGAACAAAACATGCAATTCACCCATTTTCTCTGGTGTTCTCACTATTAATTTATTGGCATTATTGCTAGGGTTGCCGTGAAATTTTTTAAAATGGCTAATGAATTCAGACATTAATTCACCATCTTCTTTTATATTCACATTATCAAACAAGATCAAGAACTTTTCGCCTTGTTCTAGATACTCTTTAAACTCGGACCAACCTAACGACCGTCGATCATGTGGCGTAAGCATGGCAGGTGGAACGGGCAATTGTTCCAATAACTTTCTGCATATTTCATCAAGATCTTTCTCGCTGCCCAATGTGGCAAAGTCAAGCCAGGCTCGGCGGTGTTGGAACGAGCTCACCCCGGCCGAGCGTTCATAGACCCCCCTTGCAACGCTCGGTGGCTGCGTGGCACCAGATTTCTCAATAGCGATAACTCTAGGCCCCGCGTCGTCTTCATCCAGCCACAGCGACTCAAGGATTTTGTCGGTGACTACATCTTGAAAATCGTTGACAGGGGCATCCAGCAATTCTCGCCTCTGGAGCACGTCCTCTTCCTCCGGACTGCCCGGCTGTGGAGCAGGCCTATAACACAACAATGCGATGACACTGGTCCGGCTCTACCGGAGGGACGGTGACGCCATACCTGTGCCTCCGGTCACCCACGTCGCGTGCCCGGACCTTGAGCTCCCGGATCCGTGTAGCGATTTGGCGGCGGACGGAGACCGTCCGCACGAACTGAGGGATCCGACGGAAGAACCCCAGAGGGCTCTCTGCACCACCGGAGGCGCCTCCAACGTAGTGGACATAGAGCTCGACGTTGCCCCCGCTGTCGCGGGTGAGGCTGGCGACCTGCTTCATCCACGCCCGGACCTGGTGGTCGCGGTGCTGAGCCTCCGTGAGGTGCAGGAGCAGGCCGTTCATCTCTCCATCTCGTCCTTGATGAACTCCACGTCGCTGCGGATGCCGCCGAGCAGCTGCGCCTCGTTGACAAGGACGGAGGTGAGGCGGCCCAGAAGCAAGTCCAGGGCGCCCTGGGCATCCATCTCGCTGAGATGCTAAGATGCTAGAGACTCCAACAAGAGCTGGTTTGCTACGATGGAACGAAGGTTGCTAGAGTCTGATAATGATCATCCGAGGGGGTAAAGCCCTGTAGCATATAAAGCGTTGTTTCAACGCTGCGTTTCAGGTCAATTGAAGGAAGCGCTGAATCATCATGTGAGAGGACAGAGATTAGGAGTAGACAACCGTCTCAAAAAAAAAAAAGAGTAGACATTGTGTTTTTTTTCTTTTTGGAAATATTTAAATTGTGATGATTAATGCAGAAAACAGCTGCAAATAATATATTGACATGGAAGACTGACCTGATCATGAAGCTAGTCTGACTAAAATATTCTGCTATGAGATTACACAATCGTGCTGATTAATCAGTACAGTAGGCAGCTAGAGCATCCTTTGACCACGTATTGTTTGTAGTATCGATCCCATGAGGATCGTCTACTGAGGGGCAGCCTTGCTGCCATGTGGGACTCATCCCCTTTGGGCCCATATGACAGTGGTGTTCTTCCCTCGACCGCTTGGTAGAGGATCCTTCTTCCACTCGTCCTGCTTGCATTCTATGCGTGCTCACGCGGAGGAACACAAATTGCTGAGACGTGTTGCTTGTCCCCTTGTTACCATCCCAAAGTCAGAGAAGCCCCATGGGACCACGTCCTGGACTAGTAATAAAGAAGTGCATATTCAGATTAATAATTGCCATTTTATAGAACAAGACTTCGTCTAGTCTTGGTCTTGCTATTTTATGGATGTCACCTGCCCCGGATACAGTGGTTTTGTAGCTGGATTAAGCTGACAATAGTACGTAGCTAAGCTCTTTGAGTATGGAAAAAGCATACTCCCTCCGTTTTTAAATTGAAATTTCAAAAAATTATGATAAATTTTATATTTTTTATTATAATTTATTTTATTATCAAATGTATGTGTTGTTTGAGGAAGCTGGAGCTCAACGGCAATTGAAATAACCTGGTGTTGACACCGAATCGGATCCGGGTCAACACACCACTCACACGTCTGTGTGCGAGAACGCCGATGTTTCTTCAACGTTGGGTTTGGACAGCACCTGAAAAATCTCGACTCGGGAGAGACCTGTCGGAGAAAGATTGTCTTAGGTTTGATCCGGATCGGTCAGAGCAGTCGAATCGTCTTCAAACATCACTGAGACGAAGAAAGAATAGCAAATCAGGGGTTAAGTGAGGAGATTAGGGTTAGAGAAGTGTAAAATATAAAAGACAAATAGTTTGATCGATTAGAATGCCTCTCAAACGGCCATAGGCCTCTGTTTTATAGAGGTAAGATGGTCTTATCTTGCAGGGTAACGGATCTTTTAAGTTAAAAAAGAATTTAGAATTGATCTGTTGAAAACTTTTCTAAATCGACACTATCGGAGTCTCCGATAAAATGCCGAATACTCCGGTAACTAGAGTCTGCGGTATGACGCCGGAGGATCCGTCGTATAAATCCGAATAACTCGAGAGGGCCTGCTGGACACTTCGGTGTTCGAAACACTGAAATCGAGAGGGTTTATTGGATAATTTGACAATGTGCCAAACACTCTGATGGATCGAGTGCCTAAACTCGAGAGGGATTACCGGACAGTCTGGCACAGTGCCGAACACTCTGATAGGAGAAGTGTTCAAACTTGAGAGAGGCTACCGGATAGTTCGATACAGTGTTGGACACTCTGATGGACGAAATGCCTAAACCCGAGAGGGTTCTCCGGTATTGTTTCGAACACTCTGATGAGGCTATTTTTTTTAGTGTCAACACCTGGATCAGGTGAACGAAGAGATTTTCAATCATCCTAACGAACCAGTTCTGAAGTACAACGCGCGCCATCAAGATCACCAAGAAGACGGCACTGCAGCGTTAGCCACGATGTCATCAACTCCATGAGTGCTCAGTCAGTTACTGCTCTTCATCATCATAAAGGTCTTCAGTAGTAGTACTTCTGGATCGGTTTGTATTTGAGTAAAAACGTGGCAGGAGGAGGAGAGCCCAGGCTTCTCCTTGTCCGCCTCACGCGTCGGAGAGTTTGAGTTCTTCCTTGGAGTTTCAATTTGTTTACCTTTCTACAAATATTTCGTGAGTGTTTGCTTTTAAAGTGTACTTCATGAATGTGAGATTTCCTTCTACATATTTCATTCATACTTATACAATCAACTTTGACTATTTGTTTTATTTAAAAATATAAAATTTTAAATATGATTTAAATAATTTTAATGATAAATTAAATTATAATAAAATATATAAAACTTATCAAAACTTTTTAAATAAAACAAATATTTAAAAGTTGATGCTATAAGTCAACGGCGAAATTAATTTAAAAACGAAGGGATAGTTTATCGGTAGGTTAACGTGTACTCTGTGGTCCTTTCGTGTGGAATTGAAGTTGCGTGTACTCACCGCGCACAGCTCTACCTGAATCGAACTTATCTGATCATTATTAATCAACTCTCTGTTTGTGTGTTACATTCATTTTTCCTGACGAACACGCCTGGGCATGTGTTGGATTGTAAGAGGAAAAGCGCCACCAGCGTCTAGCGTCTAGTGCTAGCTATTGGGAAACAGAGCAAGAAAGCAGCTGAACATTGAGGGTACTAGGCTAGTACTGTACAAGATGCCCACTGCTCTTTGCTAGGTTTATGTATTCTTCAGATACAGCCGAACATGAACTTGCCGGGGCGAAAGCTGTTGATGTAATGGTAATGAGCTTGGGTAAGGTACTGCACAGACAGACAGGAGAGCCATGCAAGACTCAGGACGCTTGCCTGGAGCTGACAAGCTGTCCGTGGGCGATGCCCCAGCTAACAATCACAGGCAGGATTTTGAAAATTAGTGAACCAGTCGGTTTTCGCCCAAATCAATCCGATCTGATATAGGATTAAGTTCGATTTTCGGTCGAAAATCAAATCTAGCACTATAGCTGTTAACACCCAAAAATGATAGGGACACCGAAGTATCCGGCACATTGTCGAAGTATCCGGTGAGCTCTCTCAGATTCGAGCATTTGGCTCACTGAAATATTCGGCAAGCTGCCAGAGAGTTCGGTAGGCCCTTTCAGGTTCGAATACTTAGCTTACCGGAGTATCTGCTTGGCCGGAGCATCCGGTAGTCCCCCTCGAGTTCACGAAATTACACGATGAAACCTGCGACATCTTACCAAAGACTTCAGTCACCAAAATGTTCGGTACTTGACCGGAGTCTCCGGTAATGCCGATTTAGTAAAGTTTTCAGCAGATTGATTCTAATTTCTTTTCTAACTCGTGAGATTAGTTGCACTGCGATATAAAACCATCGCAACTCTATAAAACAGAGACCCATAGCCTGTTGAGTATCTCTCAATCGATCCAACCATTTGCCTTTATATTCCGTTCTTCTCTAAACTCTAATTCCTTTACTCGACACATGTGATGTTCTTCCTTCCCAGTGACATTTGAAGATGATCATGCTGTTCTGACCGAGCCCGGATCAACCCTAAGATGATTCTCCTCCGACGAGGTCCCTCTCGAGTGAGGTTGTCTAGGTGCTGCCCAAACCAGGCGTTGAAGAGACGCTGACGTTCCCGCACACGGACGTGCGAGCGGTGTGTTGGCCGGATCCGATTTCGACGTCAACACATTTTGGCGACTCTGCTGGGCAACGAGTGATTTTGGTTGCACAAACTAAATTGTCTTTTTCCACCATAAACTCCGAGATCTCCACGACAAACAT